>JANQBM010377392.1:8068-19270 GCA_025594535.1 Erythroxylum domingense
AAACTATCAAATGCAAACTATATATAAGTAAAACAAAATTACTAAAACTATTATAATTTGGGTTGTCTCTTGAAAAGTACAATTGTTTAACATCGTTATGCTCGACAAAGCCGGTTCTTCTCAAACTTCTTTTTATGATGGAAGTTCCAAATCGATATTCACATACTGGAAACCGTCATCTCCTTATAAAATGATTTCAGTCTATGTTTGTTAACCTTAAAAATCTTTCTGGTCTCCAAACTTTTTATTTCCATAGAACCATAAGCAAATATATTAAAGATAACAAACGGGCAAGCCATCTCTACGTAACTTACCTAAAATAAGCTTTAATCGAGATTTATACAATAACACTTTCTATTCCACATCAAATTGCTTCCTCAAGATTATATTATCATAGAACAATTTGGTTCTATCTTTGTAGATTTTCGAATTCTCGTAAGTGTCCAAACTTATTTCCTCTAGCTTTTGCGATTGTAACTTCTTTTTCTCCCCAACTTTTTCCAAATCCATGTTGCACCATTGCAACACCCAATAAGCTTTATGCTCAATCTCTATTGGTAAATGACAAGCTTTAACAAAAACTAGTCGATAAGGAGACATTCCTATTAATGTTTTATAAGCTTACGGTATGCCCAAAGAACATCGTCTAGATATAAACTCTAATCCTTTCGACTAGGATTCATAGTCCTTTCCAAAATGGATTTCACCTTTCTATTCGATACTTTTACTTGTCCATTCATTTGTAGGTGGTAGGTGGTAGTGACTCAATGATGCATTCCATACTTTTGAAACACCATTGCCATGACTCTATTGAAAAAATGACTTCCTTAATCACTAATAATGGCACATGGGATTTAAAATGTATTAAAAATAATAGACTTTATAAATCCTACAACAGCTATAGAATCATCAGTTTTGTGGCTTTGTTACCACCCACTTGGAAATGTAATCAATAGCCAAAAGTATATAAGAAAAACCACAAGATGAAGGAAAAAGCCCCATAAAATCAATAGTACATACATAAAATATCTCAACTATAAGAATTAGTGTTTAAGGCATTTCATTCAGATGAGATAACGTACCTGTGTTTTGACACCTGTCACAACTTTTATAGAACACATAAACTTCTCCAAAAAAAGTCTCCAAATACAATCCACAATTTAAAACTTTTCTAGTAGTTCTTTTTGGAATAAAAGTAACCACCACATGCTTAATTATGAAAAAAAATTAAGAAAAAATGTTGTTCATTTTCTTGAATACAACACCTTATAATTTGATCAAAGCAAAACTTCCATAAGTAATGTTCATCCTAAACGTAATATTTTGCCTCATTTCTTATTCCTTCCTAGACTTACTAATGTAATAAGGTAAAGTTCCAGTAGCTAAATAATTAAGAAGTTCAACGCACTATGGAGCCATACATTTCGTTTAAAACAATTGCTCATCAGGAAAAGTTTCAGAAATAAGTAAGATATCTTCATCTCTTACCAACATACTCAAACGTTCTACTACTAAATTTTTGGCACCTTTTCGATCCTTTATTGTCAAATTAAAATTTTAAGTAGCAAAATCCATCATATTAGTCTTCGTTTAGACTTCTTCTTTGCCAAAAGGTATTTTAATGATAAACAACTGTTAAAAGCTTTTTCTTAGTTGTAGAATAATTACAATACACAACATCTAATATTCTCGAAGCGTAAAAGATACATGACTATATTTGTCAATCCTTTGGCCTAAAATAGCCTCCACTGCCTATTTTGAAAATGAGATAATTGAACTTGAAAATTCACCCCTTGAAAAAAATGAATTGAAAAGAAAATGTAAGTAAACAATTGAATTGGATTCGTTGGATGGAAACAATGAAATCGCATCTCCCCAGTAGCCTAATTGGTAGAAAAATCGAGTCTTTCAGAAGGGCTAGATTCTAAAAAATAGAATTTCTTGGTGTCTCCAGGCATCCCTAATCTTAAAGTAACTACATCAAAAATGTCTTCCCTTTGGCTTTACTCGTTATGTGAATGAAGATCATAATTGTTAACATCGTATATGATCTCGAATGGAAGGTCCCAATTTGGTGGTTGAATAATAAACGTATTTGTTAAAAATGCCTTGAGTTTGTCAAAAGCTTCCTTGCAGTCCTTTCGAAAGTCAAATGGAATGTCATTTTGTAATAACTTTGATAATGGTGTTACAATCTTTGAAAAATCTTTAATGAACCTGCGGTAAAATTCTGCATGTCCAAAAAAAGATCGAACTTTCCTATCATTTGTAAGGTAACATAAGTTCACAATTAAATCTAATTTTGCTTATCAACTTCTATGCCCCTGAATGAAATCACATTTCCTAAAACAATGCCTTGATCTACTATAAAGTGACATTTTTCATAATTTAACACCACATTTGTTTCAATGCATCTTCTAAGAACCTTAGATAAATGATTTAAACAATCATCAAATGAATCTCTATAAATAATGAAATCATCCATGAATACTTCAATGCAATTCTCAATAGACTTAGAAAATATAACCATTATGCATCTTTAGAATGAACCTATAACATTAAAGAGACCGAATGGCATTCGCCTAATCTATGAAGGGTAATGAGAAATAGGCCTTTTTAGTAGCTAAGTTAAGCCTTTTAACGTCTATGCACATTTGCCACTCATTCTGTACCCTCATTGGTACCAACTGATCATTTTGGTTTCGCATCGCTGCTATACTAGTTTTCTTGGGCATAACATGCACTAGACTTACCCATTCACTATCTGAGATTGGATAGATTATGCCTGCATCCTAAATTTTTAAATCTCTTTCATTACCATATCTTTCATTATTAAATTGAGTCTTCTTTAGGGTTCCCATTTTGGTTTAGAATTCTTGTCGAAAAGAATCCTTGCATGAAAATTTTCGAGCTAATGCCTTTTATTTATGTTAAAGTCCAACCAATTGTAGTTTTGTACTCTTTAAGTAATGTTGCCAATTTTTCCTTTTTCCTTTTAGTCAAAATTTTTGAAATGATCACAAATAATGACTATCCATCACCCAAATAAACATACTTTATGGGGTTAGGTAAGGCCTTCAATTCTATCTTTGGAGTCTGTAAAATGGAAGGTAGCATTTCTTGTGATTTATAGTTAGCTCAGCATTCAAGGTTTTTGAATTTATTAGCATTATTGATAATGATTCTACAACTTCACAAGTTTCATCATCTTGCTTATTCACTTCTGATTTAACCTTAAGCTCTAACTACTCTTCAACACTTTCTTCTTTAAACATATATTGCACAAATGAATCCACAATAGTCATTTGATAAATAGATTGGAAATCAATAGGGTACTTCCATGCTTTAAAAATATTGAACTTTACTATTGCTCCATGAAACTCAACAAAAAAGTGGCCTCTTCTACATGAATTTTCGTCTTGGCTGTCTACATAAATGGGCTACCTGACAAAATTAAAGCTAAATGTTCAAAACAATCACCATCCACTTTCAAGATGTAAAATTCCATTGAAAATACCAAATCATTAACTTGGACTAAAACATCCTCAATAACTCCAATAGGACTCACATATGAACGATCAACTAATTGAATAATCATATTAGTTTCGTGCAAATAATTCAGATTTAAAGCTTAATAAATTGATTATGGCATGAAATTAATATAGGCACCTAAGTCTAGTATAACATGTTCAATTTTCTTATTACCAATAACACACAAAAGTGTGAACATACCTGGATCTTTGCATTTTTTAATAATTTTTTATTTATCACAGTTGATATATTCTTACCCAAAATTATTTTCTCTTTGTCCTTTAATTTTTTTTATTTGTGCACAGTTCTTTTAAGAATTTTGCATATTGTAGAACTTAATTGATGGCTTCTAGAAGTCGTATATTGATTTCCATTTTTTTAAAGGTTTCTAGGATCTCTCTTTCATGTTCTTCTTCTTTTAGTCTAACCAATCTGCTAAGAAAAGGAGGTACACATACATTAGTTTGATATTGATGAAGAGAATTTTTTTTATCTTTATTGATTCTTGAGTTGGAAGTTCTTCCTTCTTTTCTCCATCATCGTGCTTTTCTACTTCCATTGGTAAAGAAGATCTAGATTGAATTTTCTTACCACTTCTCAGAATCATTACACTCACATTCTCCTTAGGATTCACCACCGTTTAGGAAGGTAATTTTCCTGATACTTATGCTTCCAATTTACTTACAGAGGTGGCTAATTAAATGATCTGATTTCCTAAGTTTTGAAGGCTTTCTCTTATTTCTTGTTGAAATTGTTGTGTTAATAGCAAGTGCCTTAACAATTTCATCCAAAGACATACATATAGTTGGAGATTGAGGTTGAGCATATGTTGGAGCTCGAGGTTGTTTAAATTTGTTAGGTTGATATTGTTATTGCCTTCCTTGATTTCCATAGCTCAAGTTTGGATGGTCCCTCCATCCTGGATTTTAGTGATTGGAATGAGATTATATTTTTGTTGAGGTTGACTAGGAAAGCCCCCTATTTCATAGATTCTTGAAGGTAGTCTTTTTGCAATGTAAGGAACATATCCATAAGATGTCCAGAGAATGAACATATTCTACAAAATGTTTGCTGATTATAATTGACCTATAATCATTTGACGAACTAGAGCAGTTAAATCTAAAATTTTATCCTCAAGGTATGCATTACTTACCTTATTCACACGCTTAATAACTCCTTCTATCCTTGCTCCAAACTGTTGAGAAATTTTGGCTATAATTTATATCAATTTTCTAGCCACCTCAGGTGATTTATTTACCAAAGCTCCTCCATTAGTTGCATTAGCAATAATCCTTCATAAAAGTGCTGAATCAAAAGTTGGTCAGGAAATTGATGATGTGGGCAACTGGCACATAACTACTTAAACCTTTCCCAATATTCCTATAATATTTCTCCAGTAATTTTTCTTATCCCACATATCTCCTTTCTAATATCTGCTACTTGTGATGCAAGAAAGAACCTCTCTAAAGACATTCTTTTCATCTCATTCCATATTGTCACTGAGCTAGGGGAAGATAATATAGCCAATCTTTTGCCTTATCTTTTAATTAGAATGGAAAGGACCTAAGATTAGTTTATTCTTTTATCACCCCTTATGGTTTCATTCCAGAGTAGACAATATGAAATTCCTTCAGGTGTTTATATGGATCTTCAATTACAACAGAATGAAAAATAAGGAGTAAGTGAATCAAACCATATTTCAATTAAAAAGCTACCTCAACATCTGGAAATTGTATGTATAAGGGTTGTTGATTCAAATTTAGTGACGCTAACTCCCTCAATGTTCTAGTGTTAAAATTTCCCATCTTTTCTTCCACTTCTTGAAAATTAGTGGCTTCACTAATTGTTAGATCTATTTCAACTTTCACTTTTGAAGGTGAATGATCACTTCCTTAATTAGTCTGTTTTCTTAAATAATGCACTGTCTTCTCAATTTTTTTGATTATATTGTAATTTACTTGTCTAAGAAGCACAAGTCATACAAGACAAGAGGTTAGCAGTAAATTCAAAATAGTGCAAAGAAATTAAAAAACTAAAATAACTCCCTGGTAACGGTGCCAAACTTTGGTCAGGTTGTCGAAGCCATCAAAATTAATTATGATTCTCCAAACTTCTTATAGTAGTTGCGGAACTAGGTCAAATCCCAAGATAACTAAACACTAGTTTCTTAATTTTAAATAATAAAATAAAGTCGGGGGTTTTCAATTAATTACATAATGGACTAAAGTTAATAAGGAACTACAATAAATTAACTGAATATTAAAGGGAGAAATTTAAGAATACTAAACTCCTATTTAAGGGAAAGTTCTTATCTAATTGTAACATTGATCATTGGTCTAAAAAGAATATTTTTAACGACTCAAGCAACTAGTTTGAAACATATAAGGATATCTATAATAAGTCTCAAAATTTTCTAATTTAATTCATTCAAACCCAGCATCCAAACCAAAACTTACCATCAATTGACTGGGTGTGATAACGTTCCATATCAATTAAATGATAGTAATAAGTTTAGTGAAAAAGACCTACATTAAATAATCAAGATAGTTGCAATTATTCAACTTAGTTTGTTTTGTTTATCATAAGTTAAATATGCAAATTCATAAATAACCTATTGCTATTTGCATCAATCCTTCATGACAATTACAGATCATTGAACTAATGGACAGTGATAGAATAATCAACATTAAATTAATTAGTTAGATTAATCAATATTAATAATTAATAAAATATAAGAACTCAAAACAAGAAATAGTTGAATTAAAACATGAATAAAAGTTTAGAACAAAACCTCACAGGTTACAAATAAATTTTCGAATCCCCTTGAATTAAAATAATTAAATTTAGCCATATATGACTTTTGTTTAAACACCAAAGATAGAAGAAAGATGAAGAACTAAGTGAAAAATAAGAAGAATAATGATTGACTCTTGAAAGGCAGAGAGCATCCCTTTTATAGTCTTTTCCTACTTTAAACCTAATCTTATCCTATCTTGCGAACATGCCTATCTAAAACAAATACCATTCCCTTTATGATAGGGATAGTAGGAAGTTTCCTACTTAAACTTCAACTCTTCAAGTAAATCTGGCATTTGGCTTTATCTCCCTTTATCCATTGCAGTCATCTTTTGACTTTGTCCAAAATTCGTGATTATCACCAATAATGTCCTAATTTGATGCAATCTCCACTTTTCATCTCCTAAAACAAAATAAACATTGATTTTCCTATTTAAGCATCAAAATAAATCAAAAACAAAGGAGATAATATTAATTAATATGTCAAGATAACATCTTATCATTAATGGCTTGGGGATAATTCTCTTTAATTCACTAATGCTTCATATAAGAGGTTAATGGTAGCAAATATTGAGAGAATTACCAGGCATAAATTGATATGTGACATTTGGATAGCTCCATCTCTTTCTTTCATACTTTAGTTAGCAGCTACTAGGAGGCTTACAACTAGAGATAAAATCAAATTTACAATTGAATCCTAAGTCTGCCTTGTATGTAAGAAGGATAATAAATCACACAACCACCTCTTTTTTAAACGTGAAAATTCATTTTACCTTTGGACTAAGCTTCTCATCTTACTCAAACTACAATGTCCATATAATAAATGGAAATCCATTTTGGTTTAGGCTGTAAAATCAACATGAGTAGTATAGGTGATAAGAAAATATTTAGAATGGATTTTGGTATTATATTGCATCAATTAGAAAGAGATAAAAACATCAAAATTCACTAACACAAGGTGTTGAAGAAGAATGCAAGCTATAACAACTTATTTCTTAAGCTTCAAATGGCTATATTGGCAAGGAGGAAAGATTTGGAAACCACTTCCACAATATACTAGTCCTTGATTTTGTAAACCAAAGGAAGATTGCATAGATATAGCTCCTATGCAAGTTTTATCTAAAGAATATTAAAGGTTCTATGGCTTGCTTTGGCTAGTTACTCCAATAGTTTGTTATATATGTTACACTTTTTTCGTTTGAATTAATTGAATTACTTATTTACCTTTTAAAAAATAGGAGTAGTTATCACTAGTTTATGCAATTTTGCTCCATATGCTCCTTTGAATGGTAAAAAAGAATAAAAATACAAAAATAAAAATAGGTGTGACTCTCAAAACCCTTCCTAAATTCCTCCAAGTAAAACCTTGTTCAACTATTTATAGTTAAGGTTATACAAGTAGAGTCTTAAATTATTGAAACTTGAGATGTGAAATATCCTCATAAGTTGTGTCTAAAAACTGGCACTGTATTAGCATCAAAACCTATATTGTACCAACATCAACATCAGTAATGGTTTGGTTCTAAAAATTTTGATTATTATGAGTCAATGTGTAACCAATGCCTGACACCAACTAACACAAGTGGTAACTAATGCCAATTTTATTTGTAACTTTCTTCATAAAATAGTGGCAAGTAGAAATCTAGTCTAGAGAATTAACTCTAACACTAGTTTTGTTCTATTTCTTAAATTATCAAACCTTTGCAAAAGATATGTGTCTATCTCTATATATATCTAATGCTTATTATGCCTTTCCGCTAACTTCTCCAATTCTTCAAGTTAGAATTGACTCCCTATATATTTTACAAAATTTTTTGACATCTTCTTATCTTCTAAACAAATTTAAGGCATCCTCTATTGGACAACTATGGAGAAATTTTTACTAAATTATGTGTTTCCCTCCTCAAAATCCTCACATAAAAGATAGTGAACTAAACATAGAAAAAGTTATAAATATATACTAACCATCTTATAAATGTGCTAAAACAAATTAATTTAACCATGAATAATATGTAAAATGTAAACATATCATATATATAAAATAGGATTGAAGCTTTGCTTCTTTAAGAGACTAAATTCAAGGTTGTATTAATGATTTGAGTGAAGGAGAAAGTATCACCAAAAGGTTGTAAAATATAACTAGCAATTGAAGTCCTATTTTTGTTTAGCACTAGTCTTGCACTAACTCTTGAAGGTTAGGAAGTAAAACCTAATTGATGTTAGATTCAAATTGCTGTTAGGCATTAGTCTTTCTCTAGGTTTGTAGGCTAGAGAAATAGAAACAAACTAGCACCAAAATTGAACTTTTAACAAATACTTGACTTGTCCTGTTTATACGCATTAAAAGCTTAAGAACAAAACCAACACTAACATATCTTAGGATAAATTTCAAAAACATACTTTATTTGTTTAGGATTTTGTTATTTTACGATGTTATTTCCTTTTAAGAATCTAGTTTTAGCATTTTATGCCTATAAAAGGCTTTTTTAATTATTTTAATAGATAGCTTATCTTCATCATTAGTCAATTAGAAACTTTGTAGATTTTTTCTTTGATCTTTTAAAGAAACTCTTTTGTTAAGTTCTCTAAAAACTTGTTATTTTATTTAACTTGCTAGTAGTTATCAAAACCCTAGAATTGTTTCACTCTTGATCCTTTCTTTTTTATGACTGTGGCGATCTAATCAATCTTTCATATTTTTATGTTTGTTTTTCTTATATTAAATTTGTCATGGTAAAATAGTCCTTGACACTTTCATATAGATATCGAATCTCACTAATCCTATTAGTGAGGGTCATAGAAAAATTTGGTACCAGAACTGTCTTTTACATTTAGATTTGTTCTTGAAATTCTATCAATATGTTTTAAGATTCTTGTGTCTTCTTATCATTTACATAATTTCCTTTATGTTCTTATCATTTTTAAGATTCATAAAGAAAAAATTATTCGCAAGTTCCTTGTTCTTTGTTTCTTGATTTTTCAAGTTAATAAAAAATTTAACAAAGTTTTGTGAAGAAAATCCCTAACAAATTCTCATCTAAAGCATACATAAGGGGTTGAATTATATTATCCTTGATAAGGATTATCATTTCTACTCTAAAGAATAAGGTATTCTTACATCCTACATATTATATTTTCATGTTCTATTTCTTTTTCTGGCTAATTTTATTTATTCTTGTCAAAATTTTCTTTTTTGATATTCAATCTAACTAGGTTTTATAGAACTTACTTTCTAATTTTGAGTTTTTTTTCCTAATTATGTTTTTTAGTTTTGTTTTTCTGACCAATTTGCTTCTTTGGAAGTAATTTGACAAAGAGGGAAGATTTAAACTAGCTTTCTTGATTTATTATTTCTAGAGCATAAAGAACCTTTATTCAAGAATTTAAGTTATGAGTTGAGTCAATTTTGAGAGAAACATATGAGAGAGTGCTTTTGCTACAAACATTTTCTTACATATACATTATGAATTAAAAAAAAAGATAGGAATAATCTAAAAACAAGGAAGTAAGTGAGGAGGAAAGAGTAGACTAGGAGTCCATCATGAACGTCACACAAGGCTAATTTAAGCAACTTATATGACAATTCGATGAAGTTAGGGATATCACAAAAAAATAAGAAGATTTTATACCATGCCTATAATACTAGGATGGATGATGTTGAGGCATACGAGGAGGTTGGTAATGCTTTTAACTACTTGAGAAAGATAAATTAAAAGGGTGGTAAAGAAGAAAGAGGTAGGAGGATGTTCGTTATAAAGAGGGAATTGAGTATGTATGTAGGAGAGGATAATGTGAGTGAGAAAAAAAGTGTTCTCTTCCAAATAAAGTGTTTCATTAAGGATTGGGTTTGTAATAAGATTATAGATGGAGGGAGTGTACCAATATAGTTAGAATGGAGAAGTTTTGACTCAAAACTACAAACACCCCAATCTTTATAATCTACAATAGTTGAATAATAGTATAAAGTTAAGGTAACTAAGCAAGTTCCAGTTTCTTTCTTGATTAAGAGGTATAAGGATGAGTTACCATATGATGTAGTGCCTATGCAAGTTGGCCATATCCAGTTAGAGCATCTTTGAAAAATTGATAGGAGAGTCATGCGTGATGGATACAAAAATAGATATTCCTTTAACATGAATGGAAAACTGTTCACCTTTAATCCATTGTTACCAAAGCAGGTATATGAAGATCAACTCAAGATTATTAGAGTGAATAAGAGATATTAAAGGGAAAGAAATGAGAGTAAATACCTAGGGATAATTAAAAAAATTTAAGCATAACAAAAAATAAGCGATAAATATGAGGGAAAGTGAGTGAGTTTGGTAGCAAGAGTGGATGATACCGAAGATCATTCTTGGACAAGCACAAATGCTTTTTTATATTTTGAAAGGCATATTTATTTATTATAAATTGGATGTTAATATTAATTTTCCTGGTGGTGTTGTGTCTATTCTATAAGAAGTTGATGACCTCCTTTAAGAGGACATTTTGAGTGGATTGTCACTGATGAGAGAGATTAAGCATCAAATTTTGGAGCTCAAATTCCAAAAATGAACCACATATAATACAAATCTAGAGGAGAAAAAAGAGATCTAAAAGTAAGTAAAAGAATTCTTAGATAAGGTCGACATGTGAGAGAGCTTGAATCCTTGTGTGTTCATATTTTGCTATTATATAAAAAAATATGCATCTTAAAAAATAGCACCAGATTCTTTTTCATGTTTAGGAAGACATATTTATTTATGATAAATTGGATGTTAATATCACTTTTCCTGGTGGTGAGATGTCTATTCTATAAGAAGTTGATGACCTCTTTTAAGAGGACATTTTGAGTGGATTGCCACTGATGAGAGAGATTGAGCATCAAATTTTGGA
>JANQBM010377804.1:0-19261 GCA_025594535.1 Erythroxylum domingense
GTGTTTAAGTGTTTTTATGGGTTAGTATGAGTCTTTGAGCTTAATTGTTATATTTTTGAGGTACCTTGATGTGTTTGCTAGTGTTTCAGGGTAAACAATAAAAAACGGAGAAGATACAAGGAGTTTTCGGGCCAAAGGCATAGCCCATGATTGTGGAACAGCAGGCCACAATCGTGACAGAGAGGGATGAGTCAGAGCAGCCAGGCCGCGATTGTGCACATAGAGGCACGGTCGTGATAGAGAGCTTCCATTCAGGCTATGATCGTGCAAATTAAGCCACGATCATGATAGAAAGGTTTAGGCACTGGCTGTAATCATGGCAGGTAGGGCCATGATTATGGCCTGCATTAGGCTGAAGCAAAAACTCGAGTTTTACAAGATTCTTTGGTCCGTTTTGACCCTGACTTTAACTTAAAGTGTGCAAAGTATAAATAAATCATTATGGGACAAATGCAACAGCCTTCGAGAGTTTGAGAAAGAGAGCTTTCATGTCAGCCACAATCCGAAAAAACTTAGAGAGTTATCGAGAGATTGAGGAAGGAGAAAAAGGAGGAGGAACATGGAGAAGAAACTTGATACAATGTACTTCTCAAAACAGGTGGTTTCCCGCTATCTGTGTCGCTGCCTCCATAATTCCATTCTTGATGTATTTTCTAATTTTTTAAATTTTATTCAAGTATAGAATTGAAATAGGTGTTGAGAATAGGTGATGTTGAATGTTCAGTTGTTGTTTATACTCACCTTTGGATTTTAATTTTTAAGATTAATAAAGTTTGATTGATTGTGTTTTTTATTGATTTAATTGTGCTCTTAATAACTTGGCAATAAACTGAGAGGGTGATTCGAGTGAAAATAATCAAATTGGGATAACGAAAGTTAGGTGATTTGATAGGTAGAGAATTAAATCAAATCGGTAGAACCATGTAACGAGAAATCGAGCATAGTTTGCTGGTAGGTTATTAGACAATTTAGAACTAATTTAGGTTTTGGGTCAATTGTGAATCGAGAGATCACAATTTCATAATTTAAATTAGAGATTATCAATTAGGGTTAAAAATTATAACTCGAGAGAGTAATTCACCCTAGGACCTTCTAGACCCATTAATTTAATAATTGCACAATTGATTAGGTTTTCGTTAATTTCATATTAAAACCCCCTTTCTCTCACTTGATAGTTTCTAGGTTGGTTTGGGATTAGTTTGTGTGTGTTGTTATCTTATTTAGATTTTTGCAACTCAAATCTTGAAATTAATTATTTAATTGGTTTATTTTCTACATTAGTTTATTTATTTTGAATTATTGTAGCTTAGTACAACCTTAGATTTTAGGACTAGTTTAGCCCTCCTCGTGGGATCGATATTTTAGGTACTATGCAAATGACCCGTGCTCTTGTGAAATTTACCAAGGTTAATAAATATTAAAACCTAGCGTGTGTAACCTTACGATCAGGTTTTTGGCACCGTTATCAGGGAGGTAATAGTTTAATTCTTTAGTTTAAAGCTTTTCTACTAACTTTTGTTTTATTTAAAAAAATTGGGGCATAAAGTTGAGACACATCAAGACATCTTATAATAATGCAATGATTTAAATGCTAAGAAGAGGTAAAAAGAACGATCATGGAGGATGTATATTATAGGGAGCAAAGGACTTTGGCAGAATTCAATGAGCCCCAATTTGGTTGGGGAAATCATCATCCTTATATGAACTCGTACACTTCGAGGTGACAAAACCACCCCGAATTTTGTTGGTATAACAATGTAGGGAATCATTTAGGAAATCAAGACCTAGTTGAATTTCAATATGATTAATATAGTTCATAGGATTCTAAGCTGGACAAAATCATGGATAAGCTCACGGATATGGAAGAGAACCAGAAGAGGTTGGCAAAGAAATTTAAACAAGTAACAGAAGATCATGCCATCTTCTATTCATAATCTAGAGGTTCGAATAGGCCAGCTTTTTACGAAATTTTGTAAGAAAATTGTGTAAAACTATTTATGTAGCATGAAAGTAAATTCAATAGAGCCATATTAGGCTATCACACTTAGGAATGGGGTAGAGCTAGAAGAACCAGTGAGAAATCAAGCTAATCCTGATGTTATAGAAGAGCAAGAGCTCAAGAAAAAGGATGAAGGAGAGGATGGAAACCACTCATACTATCTGCCAGATCTTAGTACATCATGTTTGAACATCAAAAAATCTAGGATAGATGTCGATGCAAAGAAGCCTACCCTTTGGATTAATAATGATGAAGAGACATTCAATATGAACAATGAATTTAAGAATCCAAAGGTTAGTAGCTCATTCAGGATAATTGATGTGTTTAAATCTTCTAAAGAACAAGAGGATGAAGAACAGATGAAAATAGACATCGATTTTGAAGAAAGTATGGAAGACTCTATTCGGGAAGTAGAAGAAGATGAGGAAACAAAGGTGATTAAGGAAGAAAGAGAAGTTGCAAATAGTTTAAGGCCAAAAACATAGGCCACGATCGTGATAGAGAGGGACAAGCTAGGGCAGCTAGGTTATGACAGAGATACCACTATTAGAATCCAATCGTGATCGAATCACGGGTGTAGAGGAAAACAAAATTTTTTTACGAATTCTGAGCTAATCCTGATAATTAAATAAACTTGAATAAAATATGAAACGATTTAGAAATCGTACCTTGTTCGCTTTTTTGTTGAAAAATCTTTGAAACTTTTTTCTGATTGATCAATCACAATTTGTTCAAGTTTCCAACCTCAGATGGCATTCACAGGGCAATTCTTAAATTGCTTTGAGAGGAAGAAGACAAAAACTTGATCATAAGGTTAGACATGCTAAGTTTTAATATTTATTAACCTTGGTAAATTCTACAAGCGCACGGGTCATTCGCATAGTACCTAAGTTATCGATCCCACGAGGAGGGAAGTCTAGTCCTAAAATTTAAGGTCCTATTAAACTACAATAATTCAAAATGAATAAACTCATGCAGAAAACAAACTAATCAAACAATTAATTTCAAGAATTGAATTACAGAAATCTAAACAAGATAACAAATCACACAAACCAATCCTAAAACCAACCTAGAAACCATCAAGTGAGAGAAAGGGGGTTTTAATCTGAAATTAGCAAAAACGTAATCAGTTGTGCAATTATCGAATTAACGGGTTTAGACTATCTTAGGGTGAATTACTCTCCTTGAGTTATAATTCTTAACCTTAACTAATAATCCCTAATTTAAATTATGGAATTATGATCTCTCGATTCACAATTGACCCGAAACCTAACTTAGTTCTAAATTGTCTAATAACCTACTAGGAACCTATGCTCGATCTCTCGTTACACGATTCTACTGGTTTGATTCAATACTTTACCTATCAAATTGCCTAACACTCATTAGCCCAATTTGATTATTTTCACTCAGCTTACCCTCTCAGTTTATTGCTAAGTTATTAAGAACAGAATTACATAACAATTAAATCAATAAGAACACAATTAATCAAACTTTATTAATCACAAAAATCAAAATCCCAAAGGTGAGTACAAAAACTCAACTTTCAACACAACCTATTCTCAACACCAATTTCAATCCTATACTTGAATAAAATTATGGAGGTGGTGACAACAGGAAATCACTTGTTCCGAGAAATACATTACGTGAAACTTCTTCTCCGTGTTTCTCTTCCTTTGTCTCCTTCAATCTCTTGATAACTCTCTAGGTTTTTCTAGAATGTGGCTGACGTGAATACTTTCTTTTTAGACTCTCCAAGACTGCTGAATCTGTCCCATAATGATGTATTTATATTTTGAATGCTTTAGGTTAAAGTCAGGGTTAAAATGGATAGAAAAATCTTGCAAAATTTGAGTTTTTGCTTCAGCCCGATGTAGGCCACGATCGTGGCCTGAATGGAAGTTCTCTATCATGACTGCATTTCCATGTGCATGATCATGTCCTAACTACTCTGGCTTGTCCCTTTCTGTCACAATCGTGGCCTGCTATGCCATGATTGTGGACCATGTCTTTGGCCTGAAAACTCCTCGTAACTTCTCCATTCTTTGTCTTTTACCCTGAAACACTAACAAACACATCAAGGTACCTCAAAAATATAACAATTAAGCTCAAAGACATACTAACCCATAAAAACAATTAAACACATAAACTAACATAATTAAACCATAATACACACTCAACACTTAAATTCACACTAAATACATAGCAATTTAAACCCTACAACACATTGCAAATGACAACTATCAACATCTCCACACTTAATCGTTTGCTTGTCCTTAAGCAAACAAAACAATAAACACGAAGCACTAAATGCAAAAATGAGACAATGGCTGCAATTTCTTGAAATAAATTTAATATTGAACACAATTTGACAAGTTATATCTAATCATTAAATTGTAAAATCTATGTCTAAGGGCTTTGAGTTAAATATACAAGTTAATTAGGATCTAAGTGTTAATTCAATTACCCTTTTCAATTGTACATACACATTAATAATTCTTTGGTCCTTCAGACTTTGTAACTATTCCTAAGTACATTTTCATGAAAGTTAAAGCTTATTACAAGTCGAGTAGGTTTTTATTAAAAACACTGTTTTCAATAACAAATACAGACTTAGTCTTTTACTCAGAGGCAAATAGTGGTGATGAATGTTGATCTAGTGACTTAACTGAATCATTTATTAACAGCTTGGTGGAAATGTGATTATATCCTTTTAATGTGAAGGCACACATTTATGATGCATGTCGATCTGGTTACTCAGCTATTATCATGTTTTCAACTGACTATTACCTCTATTCATAACCTGAAGGTCAGTGGAATAGTGATTTACTAACAAAACATACACTTTTCTTTTTTTTACCTTGTTGTTTTTAGTTATTCGTTTTCATGAAAAATGCTAGTTAAGCTACTTAATTTGAAAGGCCTCAAATTATGAATGAATGTGATAACCTATGGGGTCCTAAATTTACACTAAATCCTAATTAAGCTATATATTTGTCAAAGAGTTTTCTAAGATAAGTTGTCCTTTATGCCAACTGTTAGCAAAAGATGTCCATTTTGATTTTACAAAAGGAATGCTTTAATGAATCTAATGTTCTTAAAGAACAATTGATCTCTGCACTGATTATTGTGGCTGCTGATTGGTCTTTACCTTTTGAAATTGTATGCGATGCTTCTGATTTTACTGTGGGAGCTATTTTGGGCCAAAAAGTTGAGAAATATTTGCGTGTGATTTATTATGTTGACTTAACTTTGAGTGATGCACAACTAAATTACAACATCATTGTGAAAGAATTGTTGGCTGTGATTTTTACATTAGAAAAATTTAGACCTTATTTGTTAAGGTCAAAGATTATGATCCATTTTAATCATACAGCTCTTAAATATCTTTTGATCAAAATGAATGCAAAATCACAATTAATTAAATGGATTTTGTTGTTGCAAGAGTTTGATGTGGAAATAAAAGATAAAAGAGGGAGTGATAATGTTGTCGCAGATTATTTGTCTAGAATAGATCCTAAATTGGAAAATTTTGAATAACAGAAGAATTATACAATTGTTGAGAACTTTCATAATGAATAGTTATTTGTTGTGAGTAAAGTCCTTTGGTATGCTGACTATGTGAATTATCTTGCATATAGCATTTTGAGACCTAACATGACTTCTCAAGAAAGGAATTTAAGCAGGTACTACTTTTGGGAACATCCGTACCTCTACCGAATCTATAAGGATGAAATCATTCGGAGGTGCATTCTAAAGGATGAGTAGGTAAGTGTCTTGACCTTTTATTATAAACTCCACTATGGAGGCCTTTTTGGAGGGAGGAAAACTACTTCTAAAATTCTTTAAAGCGGATTGCATTGGCACACTTTGTTTAAAGATGCTCATTTCTTCTACTTGAAATGTGATAAATGCCAATGAACTAGAAATATAAGTAGAAGAAATGAAATGCCCCTAACTAAGCAATTAATTATTGAATTATTTGATGTTTGGGGTATTGATTTTATAGGCCCGTTTCCTAAATCTTGTTAATTTGAATATATACTTGTTGTTGTCGATTACTTGTCTAAACGGGTAGAAGCAATACCCACCTTAACTAATGATGCTAATGTCATTATTAAATTTATAAAGGAACATATTTTTAGCAAGTTTGAGATTTCATGCACAATCATAAGTGATAGAGGAAGTCATTTCTATGATAATCTTTTTAAGAAGCTCATGAAAAAATATTCCATAACTCACAAGGTGGTGATTCCGTACCATCGAAAAACTTAAAGACAGGTGGAAACAAGTAACAAACAAATTAAGGGGATTTTGGCGAAGAATGTACGCCCATCACAGAAGGATTGGTCAACAATGTTAAATGATACACTATAGGCATATCGCACGACTTAAAAAACTGTCTTAAGAATGAGCCCTTATCATCTTGTTTTTGGGAAGGCCTGTCATTTACCGATCGAGGTTGAACATAAGGTGCTATCGGCAATTAAGATGGTGAACCTAAATTTGGGTGATGGAGGATGGGAGCATTTGCTTTAAATGTCAGAATTGGATGAACTCTAGAGTGAGGCTTATGAGAATTCCAAAATTTCATGATAAGATTCTTATAGGTAATTTCTTCATAATTGGAAGGAAAGTTCTGTTATATAATTCTTGGTTGCATTTGTTTCAAGGTAAGATGAAATCAAGGTGGAATGGGCCATTTGAAGCAATCAAGGTCTTTCCCTATGGAGTAGTGGAATTGGAAAACCCGTAAACTATAACACCCCATTACCATAGAGTGTATACCCAAACATCCAAAGGACATTTAAGTACATATCCTATGACAATGGTAGGTTAGAGCAGTCATGTTCTCTTATATGGCATTATATAAAATATCAGAATATTTAAAAACTCAACTTCTCATTTCATTTGCAAAAATGATTTACACTGTAGTCATTAAAACAAATATTTACGTTATTAAAGCATTTGAAAGTTTACAACTCTTTATACATAAGTTTTACATGGCAGAAGAAACTACATAAATACAGTCTATAACTTCTCAAATGTTAGCTGACTAACCTTTGAGCCATATCTTAATTTCCAAAATGTTCTTCTAGAGTGTCTTAGGAACTAAGTCTGTCTACTCTCTCGTACCTGAAAAGCCAAATTGTTATTTTGATAAGTTTTGTGAACTCAGTGAGCGAACTATCATTGATGAGCTCACTCATAGCAAATAGACAAGTATCTCACATATAACCAAGTTCACAACATTCCTCATCTCAATAAGACATAATGAATTTCAAATATTTTATATAATCTTTTCAGGCATAATTTGCTCATGCATATTCCAGTCAATCATATTATTAACAAACACATAAATATAGCAAATAACTTTATCATCACAATTTTAGAAATGGATTCTTAATAATATATATTTGCAAATGCATAGGCATATGAGACTTCACTTTTGTTTTTATTTTTTAGTGACCGAACGTCTTTCATTGTCCTTGTGGATATTACGCTCATTGTCAGATACTTTCCCATACCTATTGTGGATATCAAGCTCAGTAATCACATAGCTAATGGCTTTACATGCAGAATTCTAAGCTTTAAGCTTTTTCAGACTGGCTAATCTAGTCACAATGCCTTTATCTGAACATAGATATTAATGTGATGCATCAAATCGCAAAATATGCTGCCAATAACATTTACTCATGATGCACAGTTAGAATCACATGTCATCGAACCTAAATCTAACATTCAATAATTTGTTGAGAATGCAGATATCTTTCAAATTCATAACAATCAAAACATTTCTAATACATCCCCAAATATCAAACTCCTTGGACCATTAATATCCGAAATTGTCACATACAAAACATTAACAGCTCAATAACTAGAAGTTAAAAAGAAATAATTCAATCCTAGTGAGAACATCTAGGTTACTCACAGTAAGCTCCAGATTATGCTATTGCCTGGATGGTCCAACAATGTCTAGATACAATCATTCGACCTATGCATCTAAAATCATTCATTAGACACAAATTCAATTACAAAGTCGATCAATCAAATACTTATTCATTCATGCACATGTATGTATGTGCCATGTTCAATACATGCTTAATGACTTATGCCCATTCAAAAATTGTCACTTGGATTTGTCTTGTTTACACTTAAGTTTACACCTTAATTAACTTGTTTAATTTGAATTCATCAATCAATTATGAAACTAGTTCATTTCAATCCTAAATGCATCATAGGCAAGTACCTTATCATTTGTTATTTCAAACATGACTTAAAAGAAAACATTTTATGTTCAAGCCTTGTCCATAATCGTGGTGGATATTGCCACGATTTTGATAACTCTGCCATGATCATTACAAAACCAAATTTTACTACATGATTTCTCCCAATTCTACACGAATGTTTTACACTTAGGCATATCATTCACACTTCCAATTTTCCATAATTCATGTTTAATTATGCATCTTCATTTAGGCATGAATTATACTCTAATTCCAGCTCACAATTATTCATTTGATATGTCATAAATTATGGTCATTCTTAAGCATAAATCCACCTTCATTTCACTTCAAACCCAAATCTAATTGATCAATGAATCAATCTATATAATCTATGATTTTCCTACACTAAGAACAAGCATAAAACTTCTATGTGTATCTAATAAATCTCCAGCACATATCGTCACTAACATCATATGCATTTCATTCCAATTCAAGCACATTCTTATACTATTAAACATACCATAAAGATTATATTGTCACTTATTTATTAGACTTCTAACATAGCTCAAAACTTTAAGATAACCAATCCTTCTAAGCAAGCAAATTCAACACAATTCCAAGGCAAAAATAGATTGATTTTGGGCAGCAATTTGAAGATCACTTTGAACTAGTTTCTTGTTTATTTTGTGAAGCATTAAGGTGTGAATTTTGTGTAACAATTTGACTAGGATTAAGATCATAATACAAAGAAAAGTTTGAAGCAATTTCGGTGGAGAGAGGTGAGGGAAAGAATAGAAACATTTTCTATATTGGCTTAGTTTAGTCAAGATGCTAGGTGTCGTCACATAAATCTACCCATATGTCTTAAAACATGTGTGCAATATATCAACACATATTAAATTGCCATATTTCACCTATTAATTAGTCCATATGTCTCCTAATAATTGATCCACTTATCACAAATAATTGGTCCATTTTCCATTTAATGAATAGTCTATTTATCACTTATTTAACTATGCCAAACGTCACTTAATTTTAGGCTTAGTAACCCTAATTTTTATGTATCAATATATCCTACCACTTAGCATTTTTCCTAATCCAAATGCACATATTAATTCAACAATCTCTCAATTAATCATAATTAATTCCAAATTACCAATTGTAATCCATTCATACCAAAATTCAAGACATAACAATTCACATTTTACATCATAGTCATTTTAAAATCTTTCATACCCCGGGACATGTTAATTGAGTGCATATGCTGTCTTTGTAATGTGTACAAATTATAATTTGTGTGCATATGCTAATGTTATGCATGTCAATGTAATACATTTTCACAAATTCCCAATGCTCTTACTTATATGAAATGATCTAGAGTTAAACCCTATATATGTTTCAGAAACTGAATATTACAATTCTCCCCCTTAAGAAATTTTATCCTCGAAATTTTTACCTGAATGGTCAAATAGGTAGAGTTATTGTCTTTAACATAACTCAGATTACTTGCAACTTCAATCTTCTAATCTAGTAATACATGAATCAGATCAAACTGACATCTCCTAAGCATACTCGCGTGGAACACATTGTGTATCTCAGACATTTCAGTAGGTAAGGGTAACTTATAAGCCAATGGTCCAACTTTCTCAATAATCTCATATGGACTAATGTATTTAGGGCTTAGCTCACCCTTTTTACCAAATCTCAACACTCCTTGCTAAGGAAATACTCTTAAAAACACTTTATCTCCTACTTATTACTCCATATCCCTTCGATGTTGATCCACATAACTCTTCTGTCTATTTTGTACTGCTTTAATTTTACTACGAATCAATTTGACCTTATCTACAGTATCTTGAATTAATTAAGGGCCTTAAATAATTGTTAGACCCTCTTCATCCTAATATTGAGGCGAATGACACTTTTTTCCATATAACATCTCATACGGTGCCATTCCGATACTACTATGATACTAATTGTTATAAGTAAATTCAATTAGAGCCATATACTAATCTCATGATCGTCAAAACTCCAATACAAAAGCCCTTACCATATCCTAAACAGTCTTAATAGTTCTCTCACTTTATCCATCTGTTTGAGGATGAAATGTTGTACTGAAGTTCAGCGTTGTACCTAAAGTTGTTTGTAAACTTCTCCAAAATCTTAAAGTAAATCTAGGATCCCTATCTGATACAATAACTACTGGGACCCCGTGCAATCGCACTACTTCATTCATATACCTTTGGGATAACTGATCTAATGTCATATTATCCCTTACAGGTAAGAAATGAGCTGACTTGGTCAATTTATCAACAATGACCCATATAGCATCATGTTGCCTCAGAGTCCTAGGCAAACTCATAATAAAATCTATAGTAATCCTCTCCCATTTCCACTCCAAAATAGGCAAAGACTGTAACTTACCAATTGGAGCCTGATGCTCTACCTTAATTTGTTAGCAAATTAAACATTTAGCCACATTGTTAGCCACTTGTCTTTTCATCCCTAGCTATTAGAAATGATGTTTAAGCGTTTTATACATCTTGGTAATACCGGGATGTATAATATAAGCTGTTGTATGTGCTTCTTCTAAAATTTCCTTTCTCAGAGTATCTACATCGAGTACACATAGTCTTTATTTCAATCACAGTGTATCATTTCCTAATTCAAACTCAGAACTTGGATTCACTTTCAACTTCTCAATAAGATTCATTAATTTTGGATCTTAACTCTGAGCTTTTCTGATTCTTTCATACAACATCGGTTTGAGTTTTAATGTAGCCGACAAAACTTCATCCTACACCAAATTTAACTCAACATTTAATGCTCTCAATTGAACTAGGCTCGGTAACCTCGATGTCTAAATTTGGGCCACACTAATGTTGGATTTTCTACTAAGATGATATTTAATTGTACAACCATAGTCCTTCAATAATTCTATCCACCTTCTCTGTCTCATATTTAACTCCTTCTGATTCAATAAATATTTCAAACTTTTTATGATTAGTGAATACCTGAAAAATTTCACCATAAAGATAGTGCCTCCAAATCTTCAAAACAGACACTACTACAATAAGATCTAAATCATATATCGAACAATTAAACTCGTGAGACCTTAACTATCTAGATGTATACGCTATTACTCTACCATGTTACATCAGTATATATCCTAAGCCCCAGTGTGAAGAATCACTATACACCGTATACCCTCCAGTTCTAAATGGAATAGCTAACAACAGTGCAGTAGTTAACTGGTGCTTTAGCTCCTCAAAACTTCTCTGACAATCATCATTCCATCAGAAATGCACATTCTTCCTTAGAAGTTTTGTTAAAGGGGATGAGATTAAAGAAAATCCTTCGATAATCCTCTTGTAATAACCGGCTATTCTAAGGAAACTCTAGATCTAAGATACATTTCTTCGAGCATCCCACTTCATCACTACTTACTTTCTTTGGATCTACCTGTATGCATTGTCCAGACACGATATGACCCAAGAATACTATTTGTTCAAGCCAAAATTCATAGTTATTGAACTTAGTGTACAACTGTTTCTCTCTCATTATATTTAGCACTAACGTCAAATGTTAAGTATGCTCCTCTCTGCTCTTTGAATACACCAAAATGTAATCAATAAACAAAATTACAACATGATCTAAATTAGGTTGAAATACCTTATTCATCAAAGTCGTAAATGTAGCTGGAGTATTTACCAATCCAAACAGCATCATCAAAAACTCAAACTGCCCATATCTGGTCCTAAATGCACTATTTGGCTTACCAGTCTTTACTATCTTTAGCTAATAATACCCTGATCTTAAGACTAGTTTCGTAAATATCTGAGCTCCCTATAATTAATCAAGTAAGTCATTTATCCTCGGTAGAGGATACTTATTCTTCACTGTTACCCAATTCAACTGTCTATAATCAATACATAACCTCAAAGTCCTATCTTTCTTCTTTATAAACAAAACCAGAGCTCCTCAAGGTGACATACAGGGCCTGATATTTTCCAACAACTCCTGTAACTAGGTATTAAGTTCCTTTAGTTCCATAGGTGCCATCCTATATGGAGGAATTGATATGGGAGCAGTCTTTGGAATAAGGTTAATGGTAAACTCCACTTCCCTTTTTGGGGTTAGACCCGACAATTTAGCGAGAAACATATTCAAAAAATTCCTAGCAATAGGAATATCCTAAATGCTTTATTCATTCTAGGTATCAACTACGTAGGCCAAATAAGCCTCACATCCACCTCAGATCAATCTCAAAGCACTCATGATCGAAATTAATCAGGATGGCACTGCCTGACTAACTCTTTAAAACACTACTCTCAGTTGATTAGGAGATTTAATGATTACCTCCTTAGTGTAACAGTTCATTTCAACCCTAAGTGTAGTGTGCCAATCCATACCTATGATAAGGTCTACCTCTTGCAACTGCAATATTATCATATAGGCTTTCAACTTTATCTGATCAATCTGAATAATACATCCTTTGCACACCTCTCTAATAACTATAGTACTACCTGCTGGTGTACTTACCTCTAAATCACAAGTCAACATTTCTCTCTTGCAATGCAATTTAGATTCCAAATGTATTATGATGAATGAATGTGTAGATCTTGGACCTACTAATGCAAATGCTTTAAAATTGAAGACAGTCAGCACACCTGCTACCATATTTGGGGAGTTATGTGCCTCCTGTGTAGTGATGGCAAAGATCTTGGCCTGAGACTACGGCTGGTTACTCCGTATCTTAGTTTTGATTGTGTTTTGCCTTTACCTCTACCTCTTTGTACTAATCTGGTAGCTTTACTCTGTTAGACCGTTGTTCAATCATTACTTATCCTCTCATTCCAAACTGTGGTCCCAAAGTCTTAGAACAATCTCTAATATGAAGCTCAACAGAGCTACAATAAAAACAAGCTCCTGATAACCTCTAACATTCCCCACCATGTTTCTTAGCATAGTATTCACAGCTTGGCATCTATTGGTACTGTCCTCTTAACACTTGTCTTCTACCTCTACCAGTCTGAAAAAATCCACCTTTTAGTCTAAACCCCGATTGTTTTGATCTAATTTAGAATCGAGATGATTTGTTCTAGTGTTTACTGAAACTCCCGCTAGATTCAACTTAAGACTCAACCTATCTCTTCACTCTAGACTCCTGTCTGTACTCTCCCTGACCATCTTTCAACAACTGTTCAATTCTAATGAAGGCCGCTAGTAGTTTTATAAAACTACTCAAATTAGGAATGGCTATCCTCATTTTGATTTCCATGTTCAACCCAACTTTGAACCTATACACTTGCCCTCCTTAGTTGGTATCAATGCAGTGGTATACACCATCAACTCATTAAATCGAATCTCATATTCAGCTATTGTCAGACTTCCCTGCTTCAGATCCAAAAACTCCTTCATCTTTTTGTCTAGATAAATCTTCAACATTAATTCTCTCTAAACACCTTCAGAAAGTTATCCCACTTTAAACTAAAAAGCCTGTTTGTACTATCAGGAACGGTCTTCCACCACTAATATACTGGACCTTGTAGTAGTGAGACCGCATAGTCAAATCTTTCATTTGACTCATAATTCATCTGATCAAATACTCTCTCAGTTCTCTCTAACCATCCTTCTACCTCAGTAGGGTTTGTACTTTCGTAGAAGTCCACAGTCCCCTGCTTTATCAATTTATCACATATCTTTTCCCTTATCTCAGGAACTCTCAGAGGCATTTGTGCAAATTTAGGTACATGAGACTCCCTATTGGCTCCTACAATCTCTAATTCAACTAACCTTGTATCTTGATCTCCTATACCGGATGACCTATCACAAAAATAATTATGATCACTATATGAATCTCTTACTATATATCTGTATAAATGCTCTTATATGTCCCTGTGGATGTCAAACCATGCTCTGATACCAAAATTATAACACCTCATTACCATAGAATATATACCCAAACATCCAAAGGACATTCAAGTACATATCCTATGATATTAACACGTGAGAGCAGTCATGTTCTCTTATATGGCATCATACAAAATATCAGAATACTTAAAGACTCAACTCATCATTTCATTTACAAACATGATTTACACTGTAGTGATTAAAACAAATATTTGCATTACCAAAACATTTGAGAGTTTATAACTTTTTACACACAAGTTCTACATTACATAATAAACTACACAAATACTATCTATAACTCCTCAAATATTAGTTGATCGATCTTTGAGCCATGTCTTAATTTCCATATCTTTGAGCCATATATTTGAGTCATGTTGCAATTTTGATGAGTTTTCCAAATTCAGTGAGTGAACCATCATTGATGAGCTCACCCATATCAAATACACAAATATCTCAAATCTAACCAAGTTTACAACATTTCTCATCCCAATAAGACATAATGAATGTCACACATTTCATATACTCTACTTAGGCATAATTTGCTCATGCATATTCCAATCAATCACATTATCAACAAATACACAAATATGGAAAATCACTTTATCATCACAATTTTAGAAATGGATTCACAATCACATATATTTGCAAATGCATAAGCATATAAGACTACACTTTTGTTTTTACTTTATTATGATCGAGCGCCTTTTACTGTCCAATATCCATTGTGGATATTAGGCTTATTTTCAGATACTGTCTTGTACTCAATGTAGATACCGTGCTCATTAATCACGAAGCTAATGGCTCTATATGTAGAATTCTAAGCTTTAAGCTCTTTTGGACTAACTACCCTGGGCATAACGCCTTTATCCGATCATGCATATTATTGTGATGCATCAAATTACAAAACATGCTATTAATAACATTTACTCATAATTCACAGTCAGAATCACATGTCGTCAGACCTAAGTCTGACATTCAATAATTTGTTAAGAATATAGATATCTTTTAGATTCATAACAATTAGAACAGTTCCAATACATCCCCGAATATCAAACTCCTCAGACCATTAATGTCCAAAATTGTACAGATCATTAACAGTTTAATAATTGGAATTTAAACAGAAATAATTTAATCCTAGTGAGAACATCTAGGTTACTTATAGTATGCTCCATATTACACTATTGCTTAGTGGTTTGGCAATGTCTAGATTCTGTCATTCAACTTGAACATCTACAATGATTCAATACACACAAATTCACATTACAAAGTCGATCAATCAAACACATTCATTCATGCACATGTATGTATGTTCCATGTTCAATGCATGCTCAATGATTTTCCCAAGTATGCTTCCTTAATCACAATTCATGCTCATTCAAATATTGTCATTGGGATGTGTCTTGTTTGCACTTAAGTTTACACCTTAATTAACTTGTTTAATCTGAATTCATCAATCAATCATGAAACTAGTTCATTTCAATTCTAAATTCATCATAGGCAAGTACCTTATCATTTATTGATTCAAACATAATTTAAAAGACAACATTTCATGTTCAAGCCTTGTCCACAATCGTGGTGGATCTTGCCACCATTATGAGAGAACCTAATGCATTAGGCCATGATTGTGGGAACTTTTCCAGGATCGTGACACAATCAAATTTTACCAGGCCACGATCTTGCACTGGACACGATCATGCCCTACATGATATCTCCCAATTCTACACGAATGTTTCACACTTAGGCATATCATTTACACTTCCAATTTTCCAAAATTCATTCTTAATTATGCATCCTCATTTAGTCCTGAATTATACTCTAACTCTAGCTCATAATTATTAATTTGATAGCTCAAAAATTATGGTCTTTGATGCATCAAAAATCAAACTAGAACTATTATACATTATCATACATATAGTCCTAATTCTTTCTCGATTCAAGAACATTATATTAACAACTTTCTTAAGAATAAATCCTCCTTGTTTACATTTCAAGTACAGACCTAATTCATCCATGAATCAACCTATATAATCTATGATTTTGTCCACACTAAGGAAAAGTATAAAACTTCTAAGTTTGTCCAACAAATCTCTAGTAGATATCATCACCAACATCACATGCATTTCATTCCAATTCAAGCATCATTCTTATACTACTAAACAAACCATAAAGATCAGATTGTTACTTACTAATTAGACTTCCAACACAGCTCAAAGCTTCAAGATAATCAGTCTTTCTAAGTAAGGAAATTCAACATAATTCTGAGGTAAAAACACATTAATTTTGGATAGCTATATGAAGATCACTTTGAACAGGTTTCTTGGCGATTTTCTGAAAGATTAAGGTGTGAATTTTGTGTAACAATTTGGATAGGGTTAAGACTAAAGTATAAAGAAAAGTTTGAAGCAATTTTGGTGGAGAGAGGTGAGGGAAACAATAGAAACATTTTCCATATTGACTTAGCTTAGTTAAGATGCTAGGTGTCGTCACATAAATCTAGCCATATGTCTTAAAGCATGTGTGCCATATAACAACCTGTTAAGCTGCCATTTATCCACATATTAAAATGCCATATTTCACTTATTAATTAGTCCATATGTCTCCTAATAATTGATCCACTTGTCATAAAATAATTGGTCCATTTGTCATTTAATGAATAGTCTATTTGTCACTTGTTTAATTATGCCAAATGTCACTCAATTATAAGCTTAGTAACCCTAATTTTAATGGATCAATTTATCCTATCACTTTGCATTTTTCCTAATCCAAATGCACATATTAATTCAAAAATCTCCCAACTAATCACAATTAATTCCAAATTACCATTTGTAATCTAATCATACCAAAATTCAAGACATAACAATTCACAATTCACATTATAGTCATTTGAAAATCTTTCATACCCCGAGACATGTCAATTGAGTGCATATGCTATCTTTGTAATGTGTATAAATTACAATCCGTGTGTTTATGCTAATGTTATGCATGTCAACGTAATGGATTTTCATAAATTCCCAATGTTCTTATTTATGTGAAATGATTTAAGGCTGAACCCTACATATGTTTCAGAAAACTAGATATTACACAAACAAAAGAAACATTTAAAGTGAATGGTCATTAGGTGAAACCATATTTGGAAGGAACAATTGAAAATAAAATTGTAGAATCCATCAGTTTGAGTGATCCACTTCAAGAATGACTATTTGAGGTGTCCACCTATAAGACATTAAATAAAAGCTAAATGGGAGGTAACTCATATCATTCTGTTTTGTCTTTTAATTTAGTTGTTTGTTATTTTTTTTAGTGAAACTCGACTTAATCTATTTGCTTTGTGTGCATAGTCTTTTTTTCCAATCTCTTTTGATTTTATCCCTCGTAGCTGTCTCCACTCCTCAATTTCAGATGCCATGCTTATTGCCATGCTTCACACTGCATCAACAAAGCTACCACCATCCTTTCATATCATATTCCTTTCCTTATTTTTTTATTGACTATACTATATACAATATAATTTCTTTTAGTCTTTAATGTCTATCCTCATTCATGTTAATTTTTTCTTTTGTCCTAGACCCCTATTTTACCTTTTTTGTGTGACATTAGGAATAATGTGATGTTGAAGTGGTGGGGGGAGTATTAATTATGTATTTTTATGTTTGTTTTCCCATTTATTATTTAGAGATGCATGATCATTAAATGAACTCAATCCGAATCAGAAATGCATAGTATGAGTGGATGAGTATACTTATTTGCTTAGACTGATTAACTTGGATTTCGGTTAAAAGGACATTAGCTTGTTGTGATAGATGAATGACATTTTTCATTTGGTAATAATTTGAGCCTTTTTGAATTATTAAACTTCTTTCTTGAAAGTATTCTTTCATGATTAAGGAACTCTAGAACTTGCTTATAAATACTAGTTGAGATCATATAACCTTATGCAAATGTTGAAATGATCAAGGTAATTAGGATTTACTTTGTTAGCTTAAAAAGCCACCATAATGTCACCCTTAATGAGCCCCCTTGAGCTTAAATGAATTCGTTTCTTTCTTTAATCCCAAAATATGAGCCTTGATATTGATTGTTTATTTGCTTTATGACACCTACCATAAGGGCAAGTTGAGCATTTGAAAAGTTATAATTGGGTTTAAGCAATAAATATGGGGTAATCATAGCTTATAGTTAGCTTTTAAGTTAGGGATGAGTATGGTTGTAGTAATTTTCTCTCCTCTATATTTTTCTTCCTTAATTTCCTTGTTTTAAATGAATAAATAATAATTATAAAAGAAAGAGAGAAAAAAGAAAAAAGAATGGAAAAGAAAAAATGAATTGAAAAGAAACAAAGGAAAGAGAAGACGACTAAAAAATGAAATAAGAGGAGAGACGTAAAAATGGGGAGTGCTAACCTTATTACATGAGAGGAAAGAATTCAGTGTTTTATTTGTCATTTTTCTAAACTACTTTGAATGCTCAATTAGCTCTGTGGTTTTAAACTTCAATTTTCTTTTTTGTACCCTTAGCCCGACCCCATTACAACCAAAATAAAGACCTTCGGATTGATGTTTGTGTTTGATATGAGTGGTGGAGATTGGATTAGTAAGTAAGCCTATGGTAGATACCTTACATGAAATGAGTGATGAGTGAATATTTACTACCTTTTAATGCTTGGGAGGATGGAGAGTGGAGTGAGTGTCTATCACACATGTTGATGGTTTTTTGGCTAAATATATGAAGAATTGAAGTGCTTGTTGATTTTGGCTAAATATATGAAGAATTGTTTGTTCATGGAGTATTATGAGTTTTAAGTTCTTAGATTGTGTTTAGTGGAATGATCATTGTTATCTTTAACTATTATTTTGGAAAATTATTGTTTTCATTGTTTGTTCTTCTATAGTCTAGCGTTCTTTATTAAGCTTGAGGACAAGCATAGTGTAACACCCCACTCCTGATTGGACCCGAACCCGATATCGACGGTGATATCCAAGCCCGTGCCCCGTGAGGGTGGTGTGCTACGTCACTTAACATTTAAAAGTTGGTACTTTTTTTTTGATACACTTATCAATGATCATTAGTTTGGGCCCACTTTTTCTTTTTCAAAACATTTTGTTTACTTAAACTGAAAACGAAACAT
>JANQBM010378311.1:0-41208 GCA_025594535.1 Erythroxylum domingense
ACTCATAAAGCCTATTTTTCAAAAAATCACACTTATTCACACTTATACCAGGAAGAATGTCATGAATGCATGTACAGCCATTTTTCATGTGCACATATCACTGTTCACAAATGCATGAGCATGATATGTGTTTTCTTAATTTCTCCGATTAATCTCTCGTGTACCCATTTTGTATAATTCAACCCGTTATCTGAAAACGGGATGTTACATAGGTAGTTTCTATTTTGTACTTTGTTGTGTAGTGACTCATGATTATGTCGATATGTTTTACAATTTTGTAAATTATCTCTTGTCTATCTTGTGTTTTGTAAATGACTTTATGTATGGACATTTTGCATTGTCTTTGAGATTGATATTCAGTTAGCCTTGCATAGTCAGGTTAAGGGTACCGTGAGTATCTTTAGCCCAGGTATGCAGCGGTTGTCATGTGCCCGATGTGATTCCGAGTCATGATAGTTTATATGGATATTAATTTTATAAGTAAATTCTAATTAAGGTATAATTTATTTAGTAATATTATTTTGAGATTGGAAAGTTTTCAATGTGGCATTAATTTCTAATTGATCCATAATATATTTTTCATTTAACTAAAATGATCATTGGGATCAATAAGTTCTTGATGAACTTGATGTAGTTCATTACATTATTCAAATAGTAATCTATTATGGATCATTAGAGCAATTGACATAAGCTAAGGTCTTATTAAAGATCAACGTGCATATTTAGGAAATTTCTCTTAATTATGATGATAATAAATATAAAACTGATAAGATTTAATCAAGTGCTCACTATAAAGAATCATATAGTGTAAGTGGTATAAGATACTTAGTAATAATAAGATACTTAAAATTATTAGTGTAAGTGGGAGATTGTAAATTTATGCCATACATCCAATCGGTTAATTGTAGTTTAGTTATATAATTATTTGAAGGAAATCTTTATCTTTTACATATTCAAATGTATATGATAAGATCCATATGATAAATGTATATTGCAAGTAAAATTATGATGAGATCATAATTATGAGATTCATATTATATTATGTATTATCCCTAAATTTTTCTTGCTTATAGTTCTATTAAGATTTGTCATTAATAGAACGTAAAAAAACTAATATATGTTATGTTTTTCCTTATGAAGGAAGTAGTCAATCTCTTAGAATAAACTATAAAAATAAAAAATGTATGGATGCTTTTTAGAGAACAATTTCATTAAACTCCCATACAAGAATTCATTTGGAATATTACTTGTATGCCTATCGAAATTCTCATTATGATGATTATATAAGTGATAAGATCTCTAAAGTAGAGATTGTTATATTTTGATACTACTTATGACCTATTCTAATCAAGGATAGCTCGATTGATAGTCATTAAATATAACTTGAATTATATAATGGTAGTTGAGTGATTAATATATGATTAATCACCTAATATAATTAGGGAGAACATTTCATTGTTCTCAATTAGCATTGATTCGAGATAGAATGACATTTTAAAATTGGTTTTTAAATTGTCATTCTAATGGTGGAGAAATAACATAATTAGACTAAAATAAAATCGACATTATTTCTATGCTTTATGTTTAATTGTAGCATTGTATGATGAAATTATTGAATTATATAGAAAAATCATATGCAGAAAGTTTAGTGAAAAACATTTTGACATTCTTTAATATTTCGATGTTCATGATGCATTACTAGATACCTATGATATATATGATTTAGATAATTAAAGACAAATATAAATATTTAATTTATCTAATCATAAATATGATTTAAGGTTATAATTTATATCCATTACCATTATATTTAGGAACGCAATGAGTCATAGATAGAATGGATTGAACAAAGAAAAAATATTTTAATCAAGTTAGAATTAATTGTAAAGCTTAAGAAAATTTGTAATTAAATATGAGATATTTAATAAATAAGAATTAATATGATATAACCTTCCCCTTTGCCAATGACTAACGTATGTTCATCTCCATGCCCATTTTTCTATTCATTTTCCTCCCCATTTTCCCTAATGCTTCAACCATCTCTACTTCCCTCAACCTGTTTACTTTTAATCCATTGTTATCTTTTTGACTCTAACCTAAACCTTGTGTAAGTTCTAGCTTTTCTTTACTTTCCATACTCTATTTTCAACCGTATTTCTCCACCCATTTTTATTTAAATTTGTTTGTCCATGTTCCTCTTCATTTCATCTGTTTCTACTCACCTTAACCAACTTTCCTTGTACTATTTTGCTGTCCATCCTTCTCCAACTTAATCCTTATGTGAGTTCCAACTTTTGTTTGCTTTCCATCCTCCTTTTATGACCTTATTTCTACTACTTTTCTTTCCTCCCTCTCTCTCCCTTTAAGTCCTAGGGGCTATTTAGAGTTTGAAGGTCTCGTCTTTTAACTGCTGCTACTATTATCCTATATAAGCCCAGAAACTCCCCATATCCATCCATTGGCTCTATCTCCATCACTTTAACATGAACATGTTTTGGACCCACTAACCTCATCTTGTTCTTCTTCTCATAAACCTTCTTCTCATAAACCTCTTAACTAGAAATAAGTTCTTGGAGACATATTTGACACTTCTATACAGTATATTCCAACTATCATTAAGGATTGTTCAACTATTGTTTCTCTCCCTATTGAATTCCTAAAGCAAGGTGCAAGTTTGTGGGAGTCTGCATTAGTCGATTTGTTTTTAAAAAGGAGACCAACCTTCCCAGTGACAAAAGTATAGGCTTTAAAGAATTGGAAGTTTAAAGGACTATAAAAGCTGTGGCTAAGTGGGGATCATCTTTTCCTTTTCAAGTTTAGCTCAAAGGAATAGGCCTTGACAGTCTTAGACAAGGAATCATGGCGCTCGATGCTTTGCCAATCTTTCACCAAATGTGGAAGCTTGACATTAAACTCAAATATTTCAAGTATAAACAAGTTCCATTATGGGTTAATTTTCAACAAATTCCAATAGAATATTGTTCTAATAGAGGGAAAATTCTACTTTGAAGAATTATAGGCAATCTATTATGCATGGACGAAGTAACTTCATTAAGAAAACATATAAGTTATGTAATAATTTGCATCACCACTGACATGAAATGTAACTTACGTAAATAAGTTCCAGTAATGTGATTAGGAGCAAAGGATATGTTAGTGGAGGAAACCATTAAATTCTCTTACTAATGAAGGTCATTACTAGCTTAACAAAGGAGGAAATGGCTACCAATGGGTGAAGTGTTCAAAACTGGTTTTAATGATGAATTGATGCAATTGGAAAATGTTTAATCTAAAGTTCTAAAATAGATGTTTAATCTCTAGCCTTAACGCTGAATCCCCTAATCAGAATATAGAATCCCTCTTCTAACTAGTGCCAATAAGATAATCTGATGTAGACTATTATAATGTTTTGATTTAAGGAGCTGTTTAATATCCCAATCCTAATATCCCTCCAGCCAATGATTTTTTTGATTAAGGAGCTTTTGTCTCCATTGAAAGGAAGAAATTTATATGAAAAGCTAAGTCTAGGGTCAATAATTCCTTTAAGAACTAATGACAATGTTTGCATGGAATGTTAAGGGTTTTAATAATCCCAAAAAATAGTATGTGGTACCGGATTATATTAAGGCAATAAAACCAAATTATTTGTTCTTTGGAAACAAAATTGAAAAGGGAAAATTTTCTAATTCAAGGCTTATTAAAAGCTCATTATCAATTATGATATGCATTATAAAGGAAGGGTTGCGTCATATATAATCTAGATAAAGTTTTGGTGTTTAATTAGTAATGCACTAACTAATATGTTCATCTTTTAGCTAAAACTGAAGGTATAGGAAAAGCTTGGTTCACATTTATGTATGCATCAAAATTTTCATTCTAATGAGTTACTTTGTGGAATGATTTGGTACGATACAAGAATGTAGTGAATGATCTGTGACTTATCATTGGTTACTTTAATTATACATTATTGGCTTTAAAATCTAAAGGAGAAAGATGCTTAGGGAAACCTTATGGGTAATTTAGAACATGTCTTTGGAATTTGGAAGTAATTGATCTTAGCCATAATGAAATATTAGTTACATGGTACAATAATTAAGAGCATAAATGGTTATTAAGGACAAAATTTGATAGGATTTAGTCAACTTATTGTGGCTCAAAAAAATTAATTCAAGCACAGCTCGTTTTAATAAAAATATATTCTTAGACGATTCCCTTATAAAGATTCACGATCTTATTGAAAAATTAAGGTATCCTTCTCCATTTGGATTCTTTAATTACCTTATTGGTATGGATGGGTTCTAAGAAGTTGTATTTAAAGGATTAGAGTATCAAGTGAATGGTTTTGCATCTTACCAATTCCATAAGAAGTTTGACAAGCCTCTATCCTATAATGACTAGGAAACCTACCTGGCACTCTACGGTGACTCTCCAGTTGATATCCGAGTTAGCTAAAAAGTTCCCATGAAACTAAGCCTATTGCCCTGGTTAAGGAAAAGCTTCAATTCACAATAAGAAATATATACAGTTGAGTTTTGTTTTCCAGTTTATTAAAAATTTCAGTAGCACAACGGTTGTATTTTAACATCTCAAAAATTTCAAAGTCCCTGTAAAAGTTCAAAACACTTCTATTATCTCATCAATTTCTCAACTCCAAATTGTGGACTTCAAATCCTCTCACATGCAGTCTCAAATAGTTACATAAATAATCTTTGAAAAGCTAAAACAACGTCATGCATTCCATTTAAAAAAATTTTATACACATCCATTGTTTATACAAATTTACTTTCCAAAACATATTTAAAGATATGCAACAGTTCTTAAAAATATGTACAAGGAAAAATAAAAATGCCTATACAGCATCATTTGACCAAGTTGACTACTCAAGGTGGAGTCCTTAGTACTGAAGCCCCTGAGCGTGCACCTGGGAGGTTTTATTTAAAAACTTAAAATAAAGAGTGAGCTAAACAAGCTCAATGAGTTTTATTGGTTTCCAATAAAAACATTTATACAAATATTAACGTTTATAAAAGAAAACAATTTCTGTTTTTTTCAAGTAATAACCAATGTTCTTGCAAAACTCATTCTTTGTTTCCATAAGATCAATGCATATGAAAAACAAAACATATATATTTTTCTGAGATCAAGTTCCACTTTTTTTTGTAAAGTATACAACGATGGTAATCAATAATTTCATGAACTTTCTTTTTTAAACATAGCCTATCACTAATTTTCTTTGCCATATGGTACCTTTAGGTGTAAAGCCACGGAGTTAGTTTTGCATCACTTACCCGTGCTTGATTAACCTTTATATACCAATTGTTATGAAGTTAGTTCTGCATCGCTTACTTATAACGATGCTAGCACTACATATTAATTTGTGGTTACGTAGCTAGTTCTGCATCGCTTACCCGTAATAGTGCTAGAATAATATATACTCCATACATGAAGGGGACGACTCACAGGACATACTGACAGACATAACACCACCTATGTTAGTGACAGATGCCCCCTAAATACCGCCAAGCAGATTAGGACGTACTTTGATCGATATAATTATATTTATAAAGACCTAACGGTGTATTATAGGCTAAATTACAATTAATACATAAGCAGGGCTCATTTCAATACCAATTCAAAACATATTCAAAATCCATTTCTATGCTAATTTAAAGCATATGCAAATTTCAATTCAATGCTAATTCAAAGCATGTGTACATCTCATTAGTTTCCAAGTATATCCAAAACTCAATTCAATACTAAATCAAAGCATATGTAAACCTCATAAAATTAACTTTTAAATTCAAGTGGTAGCACTAATGGAATTATTCATAAGCATACTTTTCATAGTAAGGTAAAAACCATCTTTACAAAATCAATTTAAAGGAACACTCACTATTTATCGTTTATCATAAACCACCCTCACGTGTTCGGTGCTTTTCTTTATTAGTCCCAAGTCTATGGTGACGAGAAAACTTTATTATCTTACTCAGCTATGAGGGAGACCCCTGAAGGGTTCCTAAAACCTGTTAAGTACATCTATGACTTACTATCTTGTTTTACAAATTTTATGACAAAAGGCTTAACCAAAATCTTAGCATTTTGTAAGATTAAAATTATATTTTCTTTTCATTCATCCATTGAACTATGTACAAAATACATGTTTCCATTGAACAACCATTAAGCCATTTACATACTGCTAATTAATACCCATTGAATAACATACATAAGATATGGATATACATGCTACCCCTATATTTACCATGCTATTTCTCTCTTCATTTAACCAGGCCTCCACTTGTTCCTTAATTTTCACATATAAAACGTTCAATTTAGGTTCTGAAGGCTTTTAGCAATTTGTTCCCCGATGTCTCTAGTTTCCATATCATTAAAAAAATCATGCCATTTCACCTTATATAATATGAAACATGGGGCAAATATCACAAGCTACTTCAACATAGGGATAGTATCAAGTTTCCATAATTATTCTCCATTTTCAATATCATTTAGCTATAATTAGGTCTAAGTATCTTATAAATAGTTTTAGTACTATGACTTAGGTTTCATTTATAGTTAGAATCACCGAATTTGGAGTTCCGTAGACTAAGTTATAGTTAAAACACTAGGACTGTTCAAGGAAACTAAGAATCCTAATATAGAAGTTCACTAAACATAGTTAGGAAAACTTACCACTTTCTTCAAATCATGCTCAAACATTTACACAATTCATAAGGAAATTCATGTTTCCAATTTAAGCATTCACATGACTAGCTAAAGAGAAAGGACAAGAGTGGTTTAACATACCTAAAATCATATGGTAGTGTGTTGTCCATTCTTGTTCTAGACATAGCTAGCGTTGATGAAGATGTCTGTGGTTTCTAGCTTAGACACCATGCTGGATTTATTTCCTAAAGATAGTAACCTAGAAGACCTATGTGTGAAGGGAGCAGCTACAATTATTCTTCAACATTTTTTTTCCAAAGAAGAGCTAAAACTTCATAAATGTGACATCACAAGATTTTCATGCATTCTTGTTCCAAAATAATCAGATCTTCTTCATGTATATGACAGCTACCACTTAAGGTTCATTCACATGTACATATGTTATTTATTTTCCAAACTAATTAAATGGCTTAAGAAAAATCTGTCTAATTTTGAATAGAAATTTCATGTCCACTTAATAACATGTTACACCTAAATATATCAACATATAACTTGGATCGATTTACTTTAAGTATCTGTAACTATGACTGATTTTTATGTCCTTATATTTCAGCCCAAGAATGCTTCAAATTTACTCTATAATAATTAAAATAAGGTCAATCTTGATCTATCATAAATCCATTTGATTGAATTTATTTTTGGTTCATTTCCATACTAGTTAACTCTAATATTTTCGATTATCATTTGACTTTAATACTTGTCATTTAGAGTTGGGTTCCTAATTCACCTTTTAGTGAAAATAAAATTTACGTTAGTCTGAAAGCATCATTCTTACGAAATGAAATTTTATAGACACGTGAAAAGAAAATTTTGGGGTTTTACAAAGTTGATGGGAATACAATAGGAGTTTAAATCTTTTAAGAAAAGCAAGCAAAGGGATGCTCTTAATGGCATAGGTCGAGCTAAAGAAGCATTAATGCAATGCTAGGATAAACTTTATGATTCTCCTTATGATGGCCGTTTAAAGATCAAAGAAAAGAAAGCCTTAGCTAATTACATGAGTTCTTTAGAAGCATATTCCTCCATTCTTATGTAAAAATCAAAGGTGTTATGATTGAAAGATGGGGACTCTAATTCCAATTTCTTTCACAGATCACTCTTACTAGGAGGAACTATAACAAAAAATCCAAGTTAATCACCAATAAAGGTATAAGTATCATTGACTAGAATGAGCTTAAAAGTCATGCTAGAGATTACTATACTAAGGCATTAGGAACTCCAGGGGCTTGGAATCATATTTACCTACTTTATGGCCTATCAATTCCTATGGTAATCTCCCTTGAGCAATCTAAATTTCTTATTAGCAATTTCACTGATAAAGATATAAAGGTAATGGTATTCTTTCTTAGACCCAATAAATCCCTAAGAAAGGATGGTTTTAATGGATTCTTTTATCAGTATACTTAGAGCTCCATTAAATCCATGTATGTAAAGATATTCATGAGTTTCTTGATAATGCCTAGCTTTTGAAGGTCTATAATTGCACTTATTTGTGTCTAGTCCCAAAAACTCATAATCCAAACTCTTTGAGGGACTTTAGACTGATTTCTTGTTGAAATACATTTTATAAAATCATCTTCAAGTTGTTAGCTAATAGAAAAGTTAATTGCTTCCTTCATTCATTAGCCAATCTTAAGTTGCTTTAATACAAGATAGAAATATTTAAAACAATGTATTGCTTGTATAATAATGAGTGCTAAACATAAGGCATTTGATTTAGTTAGTTAAGACTTTATGATTCTTTCTTTTTAAGTATTTGGTTTCCCTAATAAGTTAAATACTTGGATTTCCTAGTGCTTACCACTACTTCATTAAATATTTTGATAAATAGGGAAGGTAACCAACTTATCAAATGTCCTAGAGGGCCAAAGCAAGGTGATCCTCTCTCCCCTTATCTTTTAAGGTACTTAATTTCATTATCCATAAAAATGTGCTTACTAATTGTGGCTTTATATATTATGAGAATTGTAACAAGATGGAAATCACCCATCTTGATTTTATTGATGATTTGTTATTATTTTGTAAAGCTGATGAAGTCTCAGTGACTTGCTTAATAAGATCTTTGAACGAATTTATTATTTGTTATAGTGTTTATATTAGTAGAAAAACGAGATACTTTATCACTTCAGTGGATGTATTGAACTTAACCTAATTGTTATCTTCCACCTTTGGTTTATCACTCAAATATCCATCATTTACATACCTAAGTATTCCTATATCCTTAAGGAAGCCCTATTATTTAGATTGTTAAGCGTTATTGGATATTATTAGGAAAATAATTGGGGGTCAAATGCCTAAGTTTCATTTGTTGGCAAGTTACATTTAATTTCTTCAATGCTTAGTAACTTATCCATCTATGGGTCTTCTCATATTTCATTTCTTATAAAGCTTTATAAAGAAATTGACAAACTTCTTAAAAATTTTCTTTAGATTGGCAATGAATCCTTTAAGCCTTTTGCAAAAGTAAGTTGGAATGACCTTTGTATGCCCAAGACGAAAAGAGATTTGGGAGTTAAAACTATAAAGTTAGTAAACAAGGTTATGGTAATTAAGAGGCTATGGAAAGTAATAAATAGCAAGGAATCCTTTTGAGTGAAATGGCTTTATGAGCTTTATATTAGAGGACCCAACTTATGGATAATTAAAATAATAATAGATGCATTATAGTACTAGATTCAAATGCTAAAGCTAAGAGGCTTCATCCACCCATTTATCAAATACAAGTTAAGGAATGGAAGAAATATATAGTTATGGTATGACAACTGAAGTACAACTGACCCTCTTTGTCTTCTCTTTAAGCTAGCCTTAGAATTTTCTCCCTTAAAAATTTAAGGATTAGTAGTTTAATTATAAATGAAAGATGGCATTGTGATAATAGAGGTGAAAAATTCTTTTAAGATTGCTTCCCCTAAACTCTCTCAAACCTGTAAATAGAGGATAAGGTAATTTGACTTAAGCACCTTTCTGACTTATTTACAAACAAATATTATGTGGTTATGATTATAAATTAAACAATAATTTTAGACTGGTATTTCCTAGTGTGGAATAAGCTTCTTATCCTAATATTCTCATTTACTTTGTGGCTTCGAGATAAAGAAGGGCTCATTATTTTTGACGAAATAGAAGGCACCAATAATTGAATTGTATGCTTTGTTTGTCTTGACAAGAAACCAATAAACATCTTTTATTTAATTTCCTTTATTTATATAGAGTTTAGAGGGATGTCATTGGGCTTTTTAACCTAGGTTTGCAAATCAAAGCCTTATTAGGAATAATATAGTCGCTATATTCCCTTTCTAGGGATCACAAAGATGAGAGGTTATTGTATATCTTGGTTCTTAGTAGCATGATTTATGATGTTTGGTCAAAAAGGAACCAAAGAGTCTTTAAAGACATATTTAACTCTCCAAAAGATGTAGTGAATGCAACATTAGATGTATCAAGGAGCTGATTATAGCTATAGAAAAAGCCTTATCATTTTCTCTACTTTTGATATGAAATTGGTCCCTTTAGTGAGTCTAGTGAGTTACCATAATCCTAACATATTATATATGGGGCACTTTAATAAGCTTTAGTAGTCTTAAATTGTATTTGAAGTTTTATTTTGCACATCCCTGTAAACTCTAATTAGTTATTAATACAGTTTATTTACTGTCTAGAAAAAGGATTAATATGATATATTGAATCTTATTTGGACACAAATGGTATTTAATTAGAATTAATTGTAATATATTAAAGTTTAATTGAAATTAAAATTTTATTTTAACTAAAATTTAAAACTTATTATAGATAGGTTTAGGCTCTAAAAGAGCTAGCGCTTCTTAACTAAACCCCTTTATAATACTTTTAAAGTTCTCTCAACTTATTCTATGGATGCCGTTAAAGGCTAGATACATGGCATCTACAGTGGTTGAGATAAACTAATTTTATAAAAGATTTAAAGAGAAGAATAAGAAAAAGGATAAAGTTTTATAATAAGTTATAAATTAAGATTCATACTTTATTATATTTTATGTATTAATCATGTTATAATATTTAAATAATCTTGAATTTTAGAAAATTAAACAAAAAGGTTTTTTTCTTCTTATTTTGCTATAAATATGATTAGATCTCTCCTTGATTTCCTAACATTTGAACCTTATTCAAAATTTAAAGGAGTAATTAAAATATGGTTATGCTTATGCCAAGTTCTTAGAGTTGTAGAGAAAGTGATAAATGATAGAAAATGAAACTCAAGAAATATGAAGAAGAGGATCACTTGAAGACAAATGAATGAAGACAAAACTAGTCAAATGACTGCTTAAGTTGTAAACTAAATCATGGGTGAATAACAACTTGAATAAAATTTAGCTTAGCTTATAGTATGTAGATGATTAGATAGTAAAAAACTTTGGATGCATAATTTTCCTACCTACTTAGATCATCATGTTGAGTTTTTGGGTTGCAAATCAATCAAATCAATGAATGGGTTTGCCAAATGGCTAAAAATTGCTCTACTTTTTCTTTGTACTATCCTACTAAATAAAGTGTAGTATAAGGATGAAACTTGTTATAATTATACTATATCACATACTCTTTTCCTTATAATCAATTTATGCATCAAATGTTTAAACGAGCTTTCTCAATATCAAGTATCTTTTACCTTTATAATTTGGTAGATAAAGCCAATTATAGCTTTGTTAAAGTGGAAAAATAAAATAAATGAATGGATGAATTATTGAACCCCTTAATAATTCTGAGAATCAGTTTAATACATAGTTTAAAAAAGAAGAAGAAATTCAACAATTTGGATTTTAGCAATTCATATTGGTAGTTAATTAATTTTCATTTATATTGCCTTTTACTTTTGTCTCAATTTTCTTAGAAAAATTGTATAGATATAGAAACTTAAGTGATGGCATAAGAATAACATTTATTGTTTCTCATTATCATGCAGTATTGAATTTAAATAATGAATGAGAAGTGCGGAATTAGAGAAAGAGGTTATAATAGGAATAAAATATTTCCTAGTAATTTTATGTTATTATTATTTTGTTAAGATAAGGGTTCCAGTTAAATAAAAAATTAAGGAGATTAAATATTAATTATATAAAATTAAGAGATTATTCTATAGTTTTAAAAAATTATTCAAAAATGATATTTAGTATTGATCGATATCGATATTATACTATACTAAAATTAAAATCGATACCAAATTTTGTTAGGTATTTGCAAAATTGCATATGACAATATACCTCATTTAGGCAAACACCATTATACACTTTCCTCGAATAACAAATTGTATCCTGCCTTAATTCGTTGATTGCTTAGGATCTCAACTATGGAATCCTGTATACAAGGACTTGTCTTCATATTTCTTACCTAACATTTATAACTTAGAACCTCCTAAAATATTTTAGAGCTTAGGGAGCCAATCAATTGGATCCTTACTTAATAGATATATCAACTTCTTAAGGTTCTATTTTTATAATTGAAAACTAAATCCATTATGCTAAAATATACATTTTAATTATGGGCGTATATAAGAGTAATATATTTTCCTTCTTTATTTTTCCTCTAATCAATTTTTTAGCTCTTTAAATAATAAGACCCAAGTTAAACAAAAAGACAATCATAAACTAGAAAATGTTTATACTTATATCAGTGAAGAGGAAAGTAAATGAAGAGCTAATGAAAATATATGTCAGTTTAATCAAACAAACCTAATTGCAATGATGAGCTCTTGATGGTGTTATGAAATTGAAGAAAAAACAAATCAAAGGGAATAAAAGAATCAATGAATGAAAGAAAAATAAATTTTGTATGTGAAAATACAACTAAATTTAAGATAATATGAATATAAGTAATTTACTGTTTTATTAATTGCTTTAGAATTATCAGATAATTGTATTTCTTGCATTTGATACTTTTAGATAACGAATTAATTAAAAAGTTTATTTCTCTATATCTTTCTCTCTACTGTGTACTCTTTTCTCTCCCATTTTTCTCGTTTCTTATTTTTCGTTTCGTGTTCTCTAAACTCCCTTTCTTATTATTCTTCTCTACTATATTTTCTCTTCTTTTATATAAATTTTGATACATAATCTATAAAACCAATTGTAATTGTAACTTTGGTATTAATTTTTTTCATCATCCTACAATATAGATATTTTAAACAACCAACAGTGGAAAATCACATAAGAATGAAATTTAACTTTTAGAACAATCTATATGTGACCAATTTAAGGAGATCATGCTAAAACCCATGAAACCCTTGAAAGAATTGAGGACTTTATTTATTTTTCAACTACTAAATCTTCTCCAAACTTTATTTAATTTTTTTCTAAGGCTAACATTAGAGATAGAAATTAGGTTCGACCTACCATAGCATAATCCAAGGTTAATAGGCCAGTCTCGGGATGACTGGACCTCACGCCAAGCCTCAGCCTAACAACTATTATGACAAAACAACATCACTTTCCATTTTTATTAAATAAAAATAAAAAACCAAGTCTGTTAGAGCCAAGATGGGCTCATATTCAGGCTCAGGATGAGTTACTTTGGGGCCATCAAGCTAAGATTAGGCCAAGATCAGGCCTTTCCTGGCCCATTTCCATTGCTAACTACCATTATTACTAACTAATGTCATTTTTCCAATAGTCGGAGAGAGGGTTGGTAATTTCATTGTTGATAATAATGAAAAAAGGTAAAAGAATTCTAACAATGAAGATTCTGGTCTTGTTGAATTTAATGTCTTTGTAAAAGTATAGAAACTATGCACTATTGCAAGTTTAATTATTTTTGTTTTAAATTTTGCGTAATCAAATGAAGCTAAGTAAGAACAAAAGTATCAACCCAATGAAGCAGTGATACTACTTTTTTTTAGTTTTATGATTTGGTCCTCAAGGTGTAGATTTAAGAAAATTAATAATTAATTAAGTTAAAAGAAGTAAATTAAAATTTTGAAGCTTAATTGATCTAAATTTAGTGAATGCAGGGAAAGTTTCTTGAACTTGTATGTTCATTAAGTTCCATAATGTAAAATGAAATATAGGACCCAAATGACCTGTTAATTAAGTTAGAATAAAAGTTTATCTAACTTAATTTTAATGTTAACTTGTGTATTTCTAGTTTAAATGTAATTGAATTACATTTATTTCAACTTATTATTTTAAATCTTGGTTTGAAAAGAAAAACATTAGGATGCAAGTTTGAAAAGAAATGCAACTTGCATTGACATGCTAATGCTTGATGTTTTGACCTGCTTATATTTCTAGAAGGAAAATCAAACCATCTATAGGTTGATTTAAGTTCATTTGATGAACTAATTTTTGTATGTGTGTGTGTATATATGTACATTAATTTAGGATTAAAAGTGGATGATGATTATGATTTACATAAATATATCCACTAAAACTCAATCTTTCATCTATAGCTACCCTTATTCTTACGTTAAACATATTTGGTTAATTGAAAACCACATTTTGTCATGTTATTAGAGAATAAAACTTCTTAAGAGGCTTGTGAGAGTTAAAAATTAGCAAACAACCTTACCTCTACTTTACAAAATAAAATACTCAAGAAACCTTTAACAAATAGCATATTGAAATGGTCTCCTTTAGTTTCTCTATAAATATATATTCCTCTATTTTTTAACAGGAAGAAGTATCATATCAAGGCTATTAAATGAAACCCCATCTTAGAGCTTTTGATGTTTAAGATGTTGTTCTTAATGCCTTAATTGAAATGAGTAAAATGAAGTGGTTGAAGGCATTCCTAAATTAGAAGAAGTGAAAATAGGATATTAACCTTGTTGATTTAGTAAGCAAAGTTAATTGCCTTTTATAGTAGCTTAAGAGGTAAAAAGATGGAATTGATCCACTCTAATCTTTACAAACCAATGAGTTAACCATCACTCAATAGAAATAAATACGTTTTATTCTTTATAAATGAATTTTAACATATTCTAAAAAGGTCTAAATTACATAATGAATTTAAGAAACTGAAAAATAGTAGTAATTCAAGTGGCAACTTTATATACCCCTCAACAAAATGGGGTAACAAAAAGGAATAAGTAGAAGAAGAATGGAAATGTTAAAGAGTTCCATGGATGAAAAAGAACTTCCTAAGAGGTTTTTGATAGAATTAGTTATCATCATAATGTTTCTATTAAATAATCTTCCATCTAACACAATTAAAGTTAGATTACCATTTAATAAATTTTCCAACAAGTTGCACTTTGTTTTAAGGTTGAAAGCTTTTAAAACTTGTGTTATATGCACATTCTTGAAGTAAACTACATCAAGCTTGACATGACAAGTGATATAGGAGTCTTCTTAGATTACAACCACTCAAGTGAAGCTAATTAAGTGTACAATATTACTACCAAAAAGGTTTAAGTTAGTGGAGATTTAGTATTAGATGAAATAGAGAATCTTGATTAGAGGAAGATACAAATTTATGTAATTAAAGGTTATAAGATTGACTAAATGCCTAAAATATATACAAAAGAAGCCACAGAAGAAGATAATAATGATGATAATGGTGCTAAAGTGCCTATGAGAGGCACTAAAATTTTAGAAGACTTCTACATAAGGTCAAATGTAGATTCCTTAAAGTCAATTACCTATAATGAAAAATCGTGATTTGTGAGCTGGTAATTTAATAATTTTGATTTGGAATTAGAGATGATATTGATGAGGAATTGGAGTTTAATTTAGGTCTAGATAAGGTTGCATAAATGAACATGAATTTTGGAAAATCTGAAGTGTTAGTGATATTTCTAAGTAGGAGAAATTCATAAAGAATTTGGGAAAATGGATGGTGTATGATTGTGCACTTATCCTATGACTGTGGCCATTTGCACTAGCTTTTTTTATGATCTTTGGAAGGACCACCATGATCGTGGGCAAGGCCCTAAAGTGATAGTGTCAATTTTGTGTATTGTTGAACCAATTAAGGATAAGTCACTCTACATTGGTGTATTTGGACTTTGTTAAGGCTTGAAATAAACCTAGATTGTTGCTTGATTAATTGGTTAAGGGTTTCATAACCTTAGGTTGTCAATTGATGTCAAAACTTAAGGAATGGATTGTCTTGATATCAATGAATTTTAATTTGGAAATTATGAGTTATCAAAGGAATAAAAGTGTTCTTATGAATGCAAATATGATCTAAAGGATATGAGTAAGGTGTATTAAGTAATAATGAATGAGAATTTAGATATTATGTGATCATATAGTGCTAGAATAACATTGGTGAATGAATGATCGATGTTATTAGAATGAGCAAGTATTCTTGAGGTATAAACCTAAGTGCAAGCAAGATGTATACAATTTATAATGTTTGAATGATCAGGACTTGTGATTAAGGATACATACCTGAGAATGTCATTGAGCATACATTATACATAAAACATATACATATATGTATAATCAAATACTTATGAGAATGATTGGCTTAGTAATGAGTACAATTGTGTGCATTGCATGATTTAGATGCTCAAGTAGAACACCAACATCTAGACATTACTAGTCCGTCAAGGTAATAGCTATCTAGAGCTTACTGAGAGTCAACTTAGATGATTCTCACTAGGATTAATCTATTTCTATTTAAATTCATTTATTGAAATGTGATTGATAATTCTAGACATTAATGATCCGAGGAGTTTGATATTTGGGGATGCATTGGGAGTGTTCTTATTGTATGTAAATATGAAAAAGATATGAGTTCTCAACAAAATTATTAAATGTTAAACTTATGTCCGATGAATATGAAAAGTGACTGTGTCTGAAATGAATGATAGCTATTGAAAGTGTGATATGTGAATTCATGCATCTCATTACATGATTAATGATTAATGAGCTTGGTATCCACAATAGGTACGGGACATAATGTAAAATGAGCCTGATATCTACAAGAGATATAGGATAGTAATAGGTGCTCGGTCACAACAAAATAAAATTGAAAGTGGACTTACATGTGGTTGTGCATTTGTAGTTATATTTTTAGATGTATTATATGAAAGATTGTGAACAATTTTTTAATTGTGTTGATATGATGATATGCCATGTATGCGTACATTTGATAATATAATTGACTGAAAAAGAGGATTGCATTATTCTGAAAAGATTTATATGAAATGTGTGTGAAATTCACGAAGTACTTTTGTGAATTTGGTTTGTGTATGAGATGTTGTGCTTTGATAGGAGTGAGCTCATTGATGATGGTTCGCTCACTGATTTGTCAAAACTCATCAAAATTACAATGTTGATTTTTAGGTACGAGGGAGGAGACTTAACTTCTAAGAAGTTCTAGAAGAAGTCTGATAGTGCATTTTTGGGAACAAAATGGCTTAAAGGTCAATTAGCTGATACTGAGGAGTTTAGTTAAGATCTTTTGTATAGCTCCTCATCCATGAAGAATGTTATAACGACTGTTAAATTTTGAGATATTTGTGATATTGTATATTTTGTATTATGTGGTGAAAAGCTACTTTCTAAACTATGTTTTATGAATGGATGTGAGGAATTGATTTTTGAAAATTTTGTATTATATGTATGATTCCATATGTGAATGAGATTGCTCTAACATGCCATTGTCATAAGGTGTATTTTTGATGTCCTATAGATGTTCGAATATATACTCTATGATAGTAAAATGTTACACTTAGTGAATAAACACAAAGATAGACTTATTGTGAAAGGCTACCTATAATAATAAATAATAAATTGTTTAAAAACCTTTGCATTTGTAATAAAGCATGAAACAATTAGACTATTCATTATACTTGCTATTACAAATGGTTGAAAGATATTTCAATTAGAAGCTAAGTCTATATTCTTAAATGTTTTCTTCAAAGAAACCATATATGTTAAGTAACCTTATGGCATTGTGATTAATGGTCGCAAAAAGTTTTTGCACCACATCGTAATGCTCTTTATTGAATAAAGCAAGCTTTAAGAGAAAGGTGCAATAAATTGATGATTATTTAGTGTAGTAGAGGCTAAAAAATGTGAAAGTTAAGCCACCTTATATGTATTACAAGATTTCAAAGATATGAAATTCATAGTTTTGTTGTATGTTGATGACTTCTTAATTGCAACAAGAGATGAAACTCAAGTTGAAGGCTTAAACAAAGACTTGAATTATAATTTCAAATTTCTAATCTAGTAACTGTGTGTTACTTCCTAAGAATGTATATCGGATAGTATAAAGACTACTCCTATATTGGTCAATCCAAGTATGCTTAATAAATTCTAAAAATATTTGACCTAATAAGGCATATTGTTGTCATTTTCAAACTTCTAAAATATGAAAAGAATTAAAATGAAAGCGAGTTTAAAATTCCTATAAATAGTTTGTTAAACCTTACTGTCACTAGATCTTATACATATGTAAAGCCTATTCTTAAAGTATATGCATGAAACAAGTAAAGAACATTATAAAGAAGTTATAAGGGTGTTAAGATACCTTCAAGGGATAATTTATTATGATTTTTTCTTTAAGAAAATTGAAATATTAGAATTGATAGGCTATATTGATAGCGACTAGGATAGTTCTTTAGATGATGTGAAGAGCACTAGTGGTTACACTTCATCTTTTAAAGGTAGGGTGTTTGTTTGACACTTTGAGAAGCAAGACGTTGCTGCACAATCTTTCGCTAAGACAGAATATTTTAATGTTGTTAATGCTAGCAATCAATGCATTTGGTTAAGTAAACTAATGGAAGATATTGGAATGAAGCAAACTAAAGCTACAATATTACTTTTGGATAACTAATCAACTATTTTTATAGCAAGAAATCGAATATAGCATTGTACGAACAAGTAAATCAAATTAAAATATCATAACATGAAGAGAAGAAGTGAAGGAAGAATAAAAATTGGTAGACATAATGAAAAAGGCTAGAATGAAAAACTTGGCAGACATAATGACAAAGCCTTAACAAGGAATAGATTTTTTTTTCTAAGTATTTTTTTGGACAACATAATAAGAGTTAAATTTTGGTTTTTTATAAAAACATAGAAGTTATGATCCCCTAAAAATCTAATATTTTCTTCTATAAAACTTGCATAATCAAAAGAATCTAAGTAAGAACAAAAGAAATAGCTTACTAGAGCAAACATTACTACTTTTGTCAATTTTGTGCTTTAATCATAAAGATAAAAATTTAGACAATTAATATATAATTAATCTAAAAGAAGTTAGTTTATATGCTTTTAATCTTAATTGATCCAAATTTAATGAATGCAAGAAAAGTTTTTATAAATTTTCAAATTTGACAAGTTGCATAACATAATAGAAAATGAAAGACTCAAATGACTTGGTGATAAGGTTAGAATAAAAAGTTTCTCTAGCTTATTAAAAAGATATTTTATGTATTTATAATTCAAATGTAACTTACTTACATGCTTTACTCCTTATATTGATTATTTATGTTTGAACTAAAAAGCATGTAAGTAGTAAGTTAGGAAAGAAATGTAAGTTTATATTTATAGGCCATATGTTTGATATTCTAAATCTTTTTAGCGTCTCTGAGAGGAAAAATAGATAATTTGAGTTCATTTGACAAACTAATTATATATATGTATATATATCAAATATGGAATGAAATTGTATGGTGATAATGATTTTACAAAAATACATATATTAAAATTCAACCTTTTAGCTATAATTAATTTTGTTCTTACATTGAATGTGTTTGATATGAAATCAAGATACAAATTCATTATATTACAACAACTATACCTAGTAAAAATCTCACTGAAATGCAGAGTCTGGGGAGGTCTATAAAAGAACCCATTTTAGAGTTCCCCTTTCGGAACCCAAGTGGAGCCCCCTTAGTAATCCGACAGTAGCCCTGTAATTAATATCTAACTCAACTGAAGAGTTCCCGCAAAGATAAGTTGTTTAACTATTAAATTTTTTTTATACTTTCAAAGCTATAAGCATGGAAAATAGAGGGAAACGTTTTTTTAACATTCTGAAAAATCGACAACATAGCAACTGCTTTTCTAAGATTGCCAAATTTCAAAAACCTATATAACACATTTTAAAACACTTATAGTATTTCATATAGGATCTCCATTTCTGGAATGGGACCTCAGGTCTGCATCACAAGCAATCACAAACATATAATTCTAAACATTTAAAAAATTACATTGAGGATCAAAGCCCTCATAGTTCATTAAGTAAAAGATATTTAAAATTCCACAAATAGTTATAAGATCACACTTTTGAACTCTTTCCAAAATAATTTAAAACATATCTCATACATAGAAAAAAAAACACAAGCACAACAGCATTTAAAAAGATAACTAATTATGTGGTGGAGTCCCAATTACTACTGTACCTGTATGCATACCTGAGGTGGTTTGTTTAAAAGCATAAAAATAAGGGTGAGCTAAATGAGCTCTGTGAGTGTTAATTAGTTTACTAAGAAATTAAACTTTTCATAACAACATAATTGAAATATTTCCATATAATAGTAAAGATCATGATAAAAATTCTTTCCATAACAATTCATTCATGCTTCATCAAATCTAATAATAACATAACATTTCATAAAAAACAATTTCAATTTTTCTAAAATATTATTTTGAAATGCCTTTTGACATTAAACTTATAATATATAATTTTCCATTTTTCTTTTTCCCTTTTCATTAAACAATAAACAATAGTGGTAATAAGCTTTTTGAAAACTTTTATACTGAAAATAATTCAACCACTATAATGGGTGCATATGGTATCTCTCAAAACATTTTTAACATAAATAGTGGTGACATTATTATTTTCATGACTTTCCTTACTTTAGATATCCCACTTCTAGTTTCTTTACCATATAGTACACTAGGCATAAAGTAACAGAGTAGTTCTAACCACTATTTATGGAGCTAATTCTACATCGCTTACCTGTGATAGGTTAACCGCTATAAACTGGTAGTTACAAAACTAGTTCTGTATCGCTTACTTGTAACAAGTCACGAAGTTGGTTCTACATTGCTTACCTATGAAAAATTTTGGCTAGCACTTTATATACTCCATACGTGAAAAGGGCAACTCACTGGACTACTGACAGACACAATACTACATGTTGTTAGTAACTGAAGGCCCCCAAATATTGCCATGCATGATTGGAATACTCTGACTGGTATAACAGTGTACTATAGGCTAACAAAAATGAAATCATTTTTCTTAGTACCGTAACTTATGGAATAAAACTTAAACTATTTCATAGCTAAAAAGCATCTCACAAAATTTTTGATATTAATTATGGGATTGTCATAATCGCGACACTGCAAAATCTTATGTTTCAAAATTTCAACTTTGTTCAATCTCATAATCATATAATTGAATGTATAAGATAAAATCACATTCCATCAATTCTTTTGAAAAGAATTTATTCATATAAAGTAATTGTAAAACACTCATATAAAACTTAACATAAATGTTTGTTTCACATTAAAGTAAAAAACAATTGCATAAAATCAGTTTAAAGTATATTAACAACTTGCTAATTTCCTTTTCATTACTGCAGAATCCTTTAGTTGGTTTTGTTTTCTGATTCGAAAGCCTAATACAAATGCATTTAACTCCTTAGTACATTTTCCAACCAAGTACACCATAAACCATGTCAATTTCTTTACTTTCCACACACACTCCATATACTAATTTTTCTCTAAATATTAACTCAACATTTAATAATTTCAATACCATAAATACACTTAGTGAACATCCTTAATCACATTCACTTGGCCATTACATCATAACCATATTTTTATATTGAAAATACCCTTAAGGTCAAAATTAATATATTTTACATTAAACATTTCCATTTTAATTCCATTTGATTTCTAACAATTAAAACCAGTCCAAATTCACTTCCATGACATTTTAATACACACATTTAAGCCATAAAATTTTATTAATAATTTTTTACATAACCATGCACCATTGGATAAATTTTAACCAAACCAATTCTTTTTCATTTCTTTACTTCATTAGTGTCAAAATCATGCTATGAACATTATAAAACATCTAAGTAGAATTTTGGATCATAATACATTAAAAATCTAATCATCCAATCATTTCCATGGCTTTTCTTTCAATCTTTCATCATTAAACTAACTTCCTAATGCCATTCATTAATCTTAAATCATCAAATGACAACCTAAAACATTTTAGGTAATAGATCTCACCTTTGATTAAGTTTGATCAAATTTTTGTATGTTAATCAAAATCAAATATAACTTTAAACATAACAAATTCAACTTTCCAACAAACTAGTAAGCTTACCAACCCATTTTCTTCCTCTTCTTCACTTGGATGGTCAAGGATCTTTTTGGATGCTTGATTGGAGATAGAAGAGCATGAAAAAGTACTTGGATCACTTCTCTGGCTTAGTCGTAGCTCCCTCTTCCCCTTTTTTTTTTCGTTTCTTTTTTTCTCTCTCTTCCTTCCTTTCTCTCATCCATCACCAACATTTCTCCTTTCTTGCTCTTTTTTCCTCTTTTGTTTTTGGTCTCTTACGTGACTCTTTCCATTCATTCTCACTTTATAAAACAAAATGAAGAAAAAGGTCTCAACGTTTGCTTTTTATACTTATTTAATGGATTCCACATGTCACCTTCCTATTGGTTCTATTATAATGACTCATCAATCCACTGGCTTCTTGTAAAAATATCAAATTGCCCTTTAATGCATTTAATACACCAACTAACCGAATTGAATCCCAAAAATATTCCAGAATCATTTTATCATCAAATTGATCGCGAAATACTTTACTTAGGGTCAGTAGTTATTGATTGTTTACTTTAAAAAGATTTCGAATAGGTTTAAAATCCTCAACACCCATTATTTTCCAAAAGGGGCATTTTAAGTCTTAAACTTTCAGAACTCCCTAAATTCATCCGATCGGATTTATTTTTGATCCATTTTAGTATCATTAGACTCTAATCACTATTCTAGCAAAAATACTATTCAACCAGATTCACTATTCATTCAAAAATACTACTCATTGAAATCATTCGGATTTCATTCAAAAATGTCACTTAAATCCTCAAAGAACATTTCGAGGCTTTTAAAGCTTATTTGGATTCATTCTTGGATTCATTCTATACCTTTTTTAAGTGTTGAAAATTTTTCAAGAATTATTCGATCAAGTCCAAAACCATCTCTAGTCTATTCGTGATCTCCATTATAGCCTTAATTGTGCATTTAAATGCTTAAAATACTCTAGTATACCATAAATGAAGCATACTCTATAAAATGCATTTACAACACATTACATAGCATAGTAATCGAACTACGATATTACAGTCTAGTAGTGTGCAGCCTTACCCCTATTTAGTAGAGAGGTTGTTTCCAAAATACAAATTCATTATATTAGAGAACCAAAAACCATTAATAATGATGAGTTTCTTATTGTTAGTTGATCACAAGCGCACAGGTCGTTCACGTAGTACCTAAGGTATCGATCCCACAAGGAGGGAATTCTGGTCATAAAATCTAAGGTTATACCAATGACAATAATTTAAAATAAATAACTAATGCAAAAAATAAACCAATCAAATAGTTAATTTTAATAATTGAATTGCAGAAATCTAAACAAAATAACAAGTCACACAAACCAACTAAACTATAATAATTCGAAATAAATAAACTAATATAGAAAATAAACTAATCAAATAATTAATTTCAAGATTTTAGTTGTAAAAATCTAAATAAGGTAACCAGTCATACAAACCAATCCCAAACCAACCTAGAAATTATCAAGTGAGAGAAAGGGGTTCTTAATCCGAGATTAATAAAAACCTAATCAATTGTGTAATTATTGAATTAATGGGTCTAGATGGTCTTAAGGTGAATTACTCTCTCTCGAGTTATAATTCAACCCTAATTGATGTTCCTTCATTTAAATTATGAAATTGTGATCTCTTGACTCACAGTTGACCTAAATCTTAAATTAGTTCTAAATTGTCTAATAACCTACCGGAAACCTATGCTCAATCTCTCATTACATGATTCTATCGGTTTGATTCCAGTCTCTACCTATCAAATCACCTAACTCTCATTAGCCCAATTTGATTATTTTCACTTAGCTTACCCTCTTAATTTATATCTAAGTTATTAAGAGCAGAATTAAATCGATAAAAAACATAATCAAACTTTATTATTCTCAAAAATCAAAATCCCAAAGGTGAGTATTAACAACAACTCAACATTCAACACAACCTATTCTTAACACTTATTTCAATTCTATACATGAATAAAATTGAAATAACTAGAAAATATGTCGAGAATAGAATTGAGGAGGCAGCAATAACGAGAAATCACCTGTTCCGGGAAGTACATCTCATCAAGCTTCTTATCCGTGTTTCTCTTCCTTTGTCTCCTTTCCCTATCTCTTAATTTCTCTCTAGGTTTTCCAAAATTGGATGACGTGAAAGTTCTCTTTTTCAGTCTCTCCAAAGCTGCTGCATCTGTGTCATTATGATGTATTTATACTTTAGATGCTTTACTTTAAAGTCAAGGTCAAAACGGACTAAAAAATCTTGTAAAACTCGAGTTTTTACTTCAACTTGATGAAGGCCACGATTGTGGCCTGCTTACGACGATCGTGGCTAATGCCTAAAACTTTCTGTCACGATTGTGGCTCAATGTGCATGATTATGGATTAAATGGAAGCTCTCTGTCACAACCGTGCCTCTGAGTGCACAATCGTGCCCTGGCTACTCTAGCTCATCCCTTTCTCTCATGATCGTGGCCTGTTGTGTCACAATCGTGGGCTATGTCTTTGGCCCTAATAGTCCTCGCAACTTTTCCGTTCTTCTTTACCCTGAAACACTAGCAAACACATCAAGGTACCTTAAAAATATAACAATTAAGCTCAAAGACTCATAATAACCCATAAAAACACTTAAACACACAAACTATCACAATTAAAACCTAAATACACACTCAACACTCAAATTCATACTAAATACATAACAAATTAAACCCAAAAACACGTTGCAAATGGAAACTATCAACAGTAAGGATAAGAAATAAGTAACCATCAACTTATTAAAATATCGTATTTAATGTTAAAGTTACTAAAGTAGTTAAACTACTTCAAGTAATATCAAGATTTGGCCATTTATAAAGGTTTTTTAATTTAATGATAAATTCATGATCATTTTTTCAATTACTAACATTAACACAAAAAATACGACATCAATATAAAAATGTGTTCTTTTCTTAATTTTGGTTATGTTAAAAGTTCTAGGAAAAGTATGAAACATGAGGAAAAATATAAATTTACTTTTTGGGAAGTATGTGGAAAGACATAATCAAAATAAAATTTGTCAGTGTCATTGAAACAAAAGTTTGTTAGTCCCTAAATAGCACACAAAAGAAAAATAGAATTTGTTTATACCATTTTTAACTTATTTAAAAACTAATGGATAAATTGTTAAAGAATAAGAATATGTTATTACTATACATAAGCAATTTAATTAAAGAAATAATAAAAACAAACAATTTAAACGGAAAATATAATAATGATAAGTAATAAAAGAAAAAACAATTTTATAATCATATGGCTAAACAACTGTTAACCTATATCTACTCCTCAAATTCCTATTAAAAATTTATTACAATCGTCTTTAATAGGAAAAGATAAGGTTTTCATACATGCATATTTCATCAGATTAAGAGGAACTTTAAACATCTTCACTTTTTGGGTTGAGGAAAAACTCTTTATATATATATGTGTATTCTTTACCATAGTTGATGAGGATCCTTAGTAATTCAATTGCTCTCTCAATTAGTATCTTAATGACTCAAGTACATATGAGAATTCCTTTCATAATTATATAATGTACTAAAGGCTCATATTATGCTTACACATTTATAAATGTAATGAAACTCTTTTAGAAACTTCTCAAGACTCCTTATAGTCTCAAAGTTTCATCATACAATGTATGTGTAGTCTATTTATAGCCAAATCAACTCAAGTGTTCATCAAACACAAAAACTAATTGTTATATAGACTAGTTCGTATGCATATTTAGGTAGTCTATATTTGTTCGACTAAAGTTTTGCTACCTTAATCCTTAGCCTAACATAATGCACCATTATGAAAGTTTTTTTTCCCCTAAGTTAGGCTAACCTAACCCAATCTTTAGGTTTGTTGTATTCTTACAAAAGTTATCTTTTAAAAATACTTTAACTCATTAATTTTCAATACTTTAAAAGAATTTCAAAAGAATTTCAGCACCTTATTTAGATACGTAATTTGGTTCAAATTTATTTCAAATTTTTCAGAATAAATTTTTTCTTGATTAAAAGGGGATTTATTCAATATGCCTTAGATGTAAATGATTAGGTTGTGAAAGCTCCTAATTTATTAAAATGACTAAGATAAAATTGTAAGAAAGATTAAAATGACTTTTATAATATTGAATTTATTCTTTCTTGTTCTTTGTCCACTTGGCCTGAATTATCATAAAAATCTCTTAAATTATATATGTTCTTCACTTTTACTCATTTTCTTCTTATTTACTGCTTAAATAATTAAACTTGTCTGTTAATCATTTTCCCCTTATATTAAACTTGATTTAACTTGAATCTTTGATATATTGACTTAGTTATATCCCCAAATATAGAAATATTATAAGTAACATATTTTATCATCATTATAATCATGAGTTAAAACCTCACTTGATGCAATAATCTTCTCCTTTGGGATGATGGAAAACCATTTGGTGATTTTAAGAAAAATAAATGACAATAAATAAAATTTCCTTATGTCAAAGTAATTTGTAATGCTTATCCTTCCTTAATTTATATATATATAAATCAAGTTTTAATGTCACTATTCTTTTCCCCTTTTTACTAATATTAAAAAAGGTGTCATATTTGCAAATAAAAAAATTTAACCATATAAAACTTTCCTCCTCCTATTAAAAAATTTTATCATATGGAAAATTTTCTCATTATTGCAATCATAAGATTATCGAGCATTTTTTATAATACATATGTGCTAATTTCAAAGATCACTATACATTTCTCCCTCAAGGTGTATGCAACAATGCTTTCTCCCCTAAATATTTATTATAAGTCTATATTATCAAATATTATCATATAAAGCAAGAGATTAACTAATTTTGTATACTACCATTGATTACCTCCTTTGCATCTTCACTTGGTTCAGCAATAAAAAATTTTGATACTAGTTTCCTTACTTTGACATATATAAGGGCTCTTGATGATTTTAATTTTGAGATTATTTGTTCGAGACTCCATAGTTGGTCAATATTGTGTATCACTAGAGGTAATACCAATTGTTAGTACTCAATTTGTCTCTCACTACTATCCTTTTATACCTTAGTCTTCACTATGTCTCTCACTAAGAATTTTATAGGTCGTAAGGTCCATTTTCTATAGCACTTTAAAGATCATCCCTTTTATTGAAAAGGAAGTGCCTTCTAATATAGATAGTTTCTCTAACAAATAATCGTGCCTTCTAATATAGATAGTTTCTCTAACAAATAATTGAAGTTTGTACTTTGTTTGATTTCTTAGGTAAAAAGTGAATCAAATTTTCCATAAGGATCTTTACTCAAACTTGCTAAAAATTTATATATAATGAATTAAGCCTACTTTAATACTAATTGATAGTTTTTAGATGGAACACAGGAAATGATTCAATTATATATATATAATTTTCCTATTTAAAAACTAATAAATGAATTGCCTAAGAATATGGATATGTTATTTCACTATGCCTGCATAATTTAATTTAAAAAGCTATAAACATACAAAAATTTATTAACAAACACAATAATAATAAAGAGACTAAAATTAGAGATATAAATTGTTTTTATTATGATTTGACCAAACAACCATCAGACTACATCAATTTCCTAAATTATGCTTAGGAATTCACTATTTTGTTTTCAATAGGTATCAAGAAGCATTTTGTATATATGTCTTCCTTTGGGTGAAGAGCACACTTTATATATCTTCCTTTCCTATGGTGATGAGAAACTCTTTACATATCTTCTTTTTCATTGGCGAAACAATTCAATTGCTCTCTCCATTGATCTTAATCACACAAATATATTACAAGAATTCCATTTTGAACACATAATGTACCAAACATTCATATCATGTTCACACATAGATAAATGTAACTAAATCCTCTCAAATGCTTCCTAATATTATAAATAATTCCAAAGATTTTTCCTAAAACTTATAAATTTTTTTATTGATATTCAAAACCAATTTAAATGGTTATTAGACACACAAACTTGATTTTAAACCATTTCGAAAGTTTCTCAAATTTTGTTTAGAGATCAAGAGATTTTCTTTAAAGTTTAAAACCAAATCCTTCTAGATTACAGAAAAATCTATGTATTATTCGATATATGTAACTAATGAGTGAGCCTCTAACTCATTAAAATGACAAAGGTAATATTACAATAACTATTAAATGATTTGTTACATATGAAATGGCTTAATTCTTGTTCTTATTCTAATTTACTTGAATTGCCTTAAAACTTTTTTAAATTGCATATGTGCTCCATTTTACTCTATTTCTTCATGCTTTAATTGCTCAAATGATTGGATTGCTTTTTTGATCACTTATGCTTATATTAAACTTGATCTTTCACCTTCTTATCTTGAATATTTGATAATTAAGTGACTAAGTAACGTACTTTATCATCATTAAAACCATGGGTTATAATTTTATTTTGTCCAACAATCTCTTTTTTTTTAACAATGAAAATTTTCTTGTGGATATTAGAAAAATAAATGACATTAAATAAAATTTCCTTATGTCAAAGAAACATGAAATGCATGATAATGGTCAAGTTTTATTATCATCAATATCTCTCTTTTTTTAATATTAGAAAGGGTATTATTACAAAAAAAAAAGAGAGAAGTAAATGTATAACACCTCTTGCTCCCTTTTATATTTTTTTATCATATAGGAAAATTTATCATCAAGGAAATCATAAAATCATAGATCAATTCTTATAATACTCATTACTAATTCCAAAGATAAGTCTATTTTCTCCCCTAAATAGAACAACAACAATAATTTTATCTCTTAAGTATGTATGTCAAGTTAATATTCTCAAATATTATAGAAGCAAGTGATTACCTCCTTTTATATATCACCAATGATCACTGCCTTCACTTTATCACTTTGTCAACAATTGGTCATTTTGATACCAATTTCGTTGAATTAGCATCTATGCATAGCTGAACTAAAAGAGGTTACAATCCACATTTTGAAATTAAAAAAACGCTTAATATTTATATTTTATTTTTAAGAATTCTAAGAAAACAAAAGAATATAATTTGAATATATGAATTGCTTAATCTAAATGACATGTTATATAGCTAAGTCAAGTATCAAATGAATTTTGAAACCAAAATGGAATATTAAAGACTTCTATTTTCTACAAACTTATGTAATTTTTCTTGTACTTAACTTGTTCATTTTAATTCTTTAGAGGCTCTTCATGAAAAAAAAAACATCTTTTATTAAATCCCAACGTATGAGTTCTTGACTTTATTAAGAGAAAGTAAGTTTTATTTTTAAAGAAAGACTTCTGAAACTGTATAAACATTGAGAGTTTATAAAAGTGGATAAGTTCAAGTTTTCATCAAAATAAATTTTTTTGAAATTCCAAAAAAATTAAAAATTTAAAGAATGATTTTTCAAAGAATTTTTAAATTTTGATTTCTTTTGGGAATCTTCTATCCTAAAAGTCTGGATAGCTAACTAAACAAGGTTTCAAAAAGTTACATAATGGTTGAATTGTTATTAGCTAGAGATTCATCTAAATGATAGTCTAACTAGTGAAACAGTAATTAATTAATGGTTATTTTCAAAAGTTATAAAAAGGATCGATTTTTCCTAACTAGGAAATTAACTAGTCATACCCTAAATGGTGTTTGTTCGGCTAATTAAAAATAGGTTATCAGTTAGTTGATCTTATTTAGAAACTAGTTATTAAAATAACTAGTATATATATATATATAAACTATTTAAATCCTTGTAGGCTCTAATGTCCTTGAGATTGGTTGTTAAACAAGTTTATGATATTTTTATTACAAAAAAACTTGAGATGTCTTTCAAGAATTTCAAGACATAGATTCATTATGAATTGAATGTGAGCCCTACAGCATTAAAGTGAGAAAGTAAGGTTTATTAAAGTTATAAAGTTTAGTTAGGGTAATATATCTTATGCTTAATTGATTCAAGAAGATTTTATGATTACTTTTCACCATTAAGGAAGAATGTAAGAGGATTCCACTTTACACTAAGCAAATAAAGAGACTTCTAAGAAATTTTATTTTTACTCAAGACAAACAAAGAGAGTTGTAAAAAGGTTCCTTATCATCTAGTTGTAATAGAGTTTGGTGTAATCCCAAGTTATTTTTGGGTATTGAATTTAGGTAAGGATTATATTTAGAATCACTATATCAATTTGTAGTATATCTTCCTTACCTTTTTACAATTTGTTTTGTGTTATTCACTTAACTATATTGTTACTCTATATTATCATTTTATTATAATTTGATCAAATTGCATTTTTAAGTGGCAGAAGGTTCTTAAATTCAATAACAATAATTCAACCAACTTAGGTTCTATTAAAAACCAACAAATGATAGTAGTGTAAATTTATTTTATTGAAATTTTAAACAACATTTGTTACAAAAGATCATCATGGACTACCTACGTGCATCTACATCTTCATCTAGTTAAGATAAATTTAAAAAATTAGGAAAGAACAATTATTTTATAAAAGTGATTATTGATATTGGAAATAAGAATGAAGTTTTTTCTCTAATAGCCCATTGATTCCCTAAAATAGTTGATATTATGAAAAGTTCCTAAACTAAAGGAATAATAGATATGAAAGAAAATAAACTAATTTCATTAGATAGAAAGGCATTCACATTCTATTTTGTTCATTAGGAGGGAATATGTTCAATATATTATCTATGTATAAAATGAATCATCAATTTGGCATACATTAGAAGTTATACTTAACGATACAAAACAAGTTAAAGAGAGAAAAGTTAACATGCTTACATACTAATATGAGTTGTCTCAAATCAAACATTATGAAAGCACGTAAAATATGTACGCTAAATTTATTGACATTGTAAATGCTGTTAAAGGTCTAGAGAAACCTACAATAATATTAAGACGGTGAGGAAATTACTAACTTCTCTTTCAAAAACTTTGGAAGCTAATGTAATGGTCATTTAGGAAGCTAAGGACTTGAAGATGCTACTATAAAAGGAGCTTACTAGATCTTTTTTTACCTATAAGATGGGGCTTGTGGAAACATAAGAATGAGAGGTGGCTACTAAAAGGAATAACATGGTGTTTAAGGCTTTAAAGGATGATTCAAATGGAAAGAAAGAGACATCCTCAAATTAGAAGTTTCAAATTTACCAGGGGAAGTAAAAATCTAGAAAATGTTAGAAAACTAGAAGAGTTCCAATTATAGGCATAAGAATAGATATATTTAAATAAGTGAATTCAATGCCAAGACTATATTTTGCAAAAGAAAATATTTACCTAAGGTGAAATGAGTATGGTGTATCTTGATCTAAACAAACAAATAAATTATATGTAGCTACTTTAAATTCTAGGCCTTATTCGAAAGACAAGTCCATACATTTGTAAATAGTTATTAATAAACTAAAGTTCAACATTACATAGGCAAAGAAAAGTATAAAATTTTTTACAAAGACAAGATATCATGTAATTCCATTCACATTCATTTATGTCTCAACATCAATTTAGGATAAAAAATTAAGTTTCCACTTACAATAGCCCTTATGTTGATCACATTTCTATAAAACTTGCTCATTTCCCCTATAGGCATCAACAAAACCAAAGGAAAATGTCTCATGCATACAATAATACCTAGCTATATCACTATCGAAAGAAATCATACAATTCCTATAATATCTAAAAGAGAGCTCTTTAACACTCACATATCCATAGAAGACTTATAAATGCATTTATGCCCCAAAACTAAAGTATCACTATCATGGTACTATATCTCACTATTCAAATAACATGATAGGTTATTTTTGTGGTGGTCATTGTCACATTGATAGCCTTTTTTTTTTGTTGAAATAAATATTGATAAGTAAATCCTTATGGAAATGGTTAAAAAGAAGGTAAAGATTAACCATCAAGGACCTAAGTTCATTTGGGTACCTAAAGCTCATTAATTTCCTTATTTTTTAGGTCTCTTAGAAAAAGAATAATAAATGAAATATTAATAGTAGATGACCAAAACATATGGTAAGTGCTGCATCCTACTTTATCTCTTAGAGATAAAAAGGATTTATCACATTTGGATACAATATTAAGGTGTGTAATGTAGTTGAAATTGGCAAAGTTGATAAGGAAGATCATATTATAATTAATAATGTACTTTTAATTGATTTATTAAAGCATAAATTATTAAGTGGGAGCCAAACATGATTATAAAATAAGCTTTTTTTAGAGAAAATTTTGCATTATTTCTAAATTAATTAATAATAACATTATATTGATAAGTAAGAGAGAAGGGAATACCTATACAATAAAAGCAATATAAGAGCTCCTTCAAGATAAAAACTTTTTTGGTAACTTCCACTAAACTTTTGCAATTATTTCATTTTAGATTTTTTTGCTTTAAGCGTTGCCATTTTAGGTGGGAATTTCTATACATTGTAGTAGTAGGTGATTTTAGTAGGCTTATATGATTCTTATTCTTAGCAAGAAAAGATGAAAGCCTTGGGGGCAATTATTAAGTTTGTTAAGAGGTTAAAATTGAAAAAAAAAATCTTTATTGAATAGATTAGGAGTGATCATGATAGGAAGTTTAAGAATGAAAGGTTTTAAACTTTTGGTGAAGAGTATGGCATCATTCTTAATTTCTCTATTCCAAATACCTATACAATAATGAAGTTATTGAGAGAAAAGTAGGACATTATAAAACATGGATAACATATTAATAAATGAGTATAATCTCTTAAAGTATTTTTCAGAGGAAGATACGTAACCATATATGACATTTTCAATAGAGTTTATATAAAGATCAATTATGGATAAAAAACCATATAAGATTTAGCATAGAAAGAAACCAAAAATTAGTTACTCCAAAGCAGATGGTTATAAGTTCTAAATTTTGAATAATAAGGATAACTTAAGAAAGTTCAATTCTAAAGCAAGTGAAGAAATTTTTTGGTTATGATTTAGCTAAAGACACATATAAAATGTATAATAGGAATATTCTTATCATTGAAGAGTCTATGTACATTAATTTTTTTGATAAATCTAACCCTTTTACTTCTAAGAAAATTTTTTAGGATAATGATATAGGTTAACTTAATGATTTGGATAGACTAGCCTTTAAAAAAAATAATGATAACTAAGACACCTAGCTTAAGTCAAGCAAGCACATTTTTTATAAACTAAATGAAGGAAATAAGAAGGATAAGAAGTTTCTAAGAGATTTGAAATTTAAGAAAAATCATACTTAAGATTAAATCATAGGTTGCATTCAATAAAAGGATAATTACTATATCACATCTTTCAAATATGTCTTATATTATTTTCATTTCAAATTGATCCTAAGACTACAAAAGAAGCTCTTAATGATGAGACTTAGGTTCATATTATGAATGAAGAGTTGAATCAGTTTCAGAGAAATCAAGGTGTATACCTTGGTACCTAAACCTAAAGAATACCAAATCATAGGTACCATGTGGGCATTTGGAAAGAAACTAGATAAAATGGGTATCATTATAAGAAATATAGCTATATTGATAGCTAAATTACAGTCAAGAAGAGGGTATAAGTTTTAAGGAAACTTTTACAATGGTAGGTAGGTTAGACCATTATATTATTACTTAAAAATGCATCATAAAATGATTTTAAATTGTTCAACATTGATTTTAGAATTTTATTCTCAAATGGTTTTACTCAAGAAGAAGTTAATGATGACCAATCTCTAGGTTTTGAAATTTATGATGCGGCTAATCATGCTTATAAAATAAGTTCATTTATTTTGAAAATCTTAGAGCTTGGTATGACAAGTTAAGTTCATTTATTTTAAAAATTTATTTAATAAAATCCAAGGTTGGTAAATCACTTCTGATAAAAAATAATAACCATGACCTTCTAATTTTTAAAATTTATGTTGATTCCATTATTTTTTATGTAACTAATGAAAGCTTGTGTAAGAAATTGTCTAAGTGTATGAGTAGGGAATGTTAGATGGGCATGATGATAGAGCTCAACTTCTTTGTTAGACTTTAAATCAAGAAAATGAAGGTTGATATCTTCATTAACAAAGCCAAGTACACTTTAAAAAAAATACTCAAATGCTTTTGCATGCTCATGTGAAGTCATTTGAGACACTTTATAAGTATAAAATATAAGTTAAATAAGAATAAATAAGGCAAGTTGGTTAATATGAAGATCTATCAAGATATGACTAGTAGTTTATCTTACCATAGGTAGGAGATATTATATTTTATGTATGCTTATTTACTATTTTCAAATCAAGTCCTAGGAAGTCTCATCTTTTATCCTTTAAGTGTATAGTTAGATATTTGTATTTCACCTTATCATTGAGACTTTGGTATCTTAGGCATACATTATTTGATTTTATTAGCTATTCTAATGCAGATGTTGCTTGTATTTTTTTATATATAAAATTAACATCTAGTATTTTCCAATTCTTAGATAATGCATTAGTTTTATATTTTAGTAAAAAACAATATTTAGTTACCTTATCAATAGTAAAAGTCAAAATAAGTTTTGAATGATTAAATTACTCATGAAACAAAAAAAAAATGTTTTAAAAGAGAATCTCTTGCTTCTCTCTTCTAGCCTCCATGCACTTTGATTTTACTTTCTACCAGCACCAATCTTCTACTTCGTTTTGTTCCACTAAATACTCCTACTTTTAGATAGTCTTCCTTTCTCTCTTACACATTATTCTTAGAGAAGCTTGAGGGCCACCCCTTAGGGCTTTTCTTTCTCTATTGATCAAGTTGAATTTACATTTTAGGAAAGGTTTTTAAACTTTTAATAGACTTTTTTTCCTACCCTCTTTCTAATTTAAGCTATGTCTTATCGATTATGATTTCCACTTATTCTTTCACTATATTCTCCTCTTACCTTCAATTAATATTGAGGAAACAAAACCATCATTAGTTCCACTTTTCCTTTTTTATGCTTCTTCTTCTCAAGATCCCTTTATTAAAAATTATCTCTTTTAAAATATAGCTAGAACTCTAGCTTGGCTCTAGTACATAGCTCCCCAAGGCCTATCACAATCTCTTAGCTTTCAGAAACGAACAATTCTAATGCCTCGAGAACTTAGATTCCTCTAGTAGAGGCTATCACAAAATAGGTTTCTCCCTTCACAGCTCTTAGGGATAGGTGGTGGGAGACCACTAAATGTAGAAGCTATTTTGCTTACCTCTTAATTCCTTAGAAGGGGGTAATATAGTAACCTTTATTGATGTTTTTAAATATGGTGCCAAAATGTGGACAACTTCACTGATTATATTTTTTATTGATTAGAGACTAGCATTTTCTTTAACGAATGTTTGGTTGCACAGAAACTAGATAAAATTTAGCTTAAATGAGGTTCTAATTGATGAGTAAGGCTTATTTACCTTTAAGTTCTCTTTGATAGTCAATTCTATGAAAATTTTGGGGCTTCAATCTTAGCATATCAATGATAAGCCACTCTTTATATAAAAATGGAGAGCATTTTTCTCATTAAAGGAGCTAAGATCCAAACACATCCTTTTTTAGATCGACACACATAGTATGCCTCCTGATTTTTGTTTAGTTAAACAAATTTATCTTTTAAAATAATTAATGTCTTCTAACGTGGACAAAAACTATAGTTCCAAGTAAGGTCTATAGCTGAAAAGTAGGCCATTTGAAAAAACATCTAGTGATATTACATTTGCATAGGTATTTAATTATTTTTAGTATTGAAAGTATACTATTATAATAGGAAGAGTTAAGATACCTCTTTAATATTGGTTTACTATTACATTAAGTTATCTTGTAAGCTTCTTAATAAGCCTTTATGTACGTGATGAACTTGATACATCTATAAAGCACAACAGATAGGCAATACCTTGTATAAAAGTGCGAGTGGATTAAGAACTTTTAGAAATAATTATCCTTTTGAGATTAAATAAAGCTAACTAGATGACACAAAACATAAAAGTCTCTAACAAAGGAAGAAATGGTTCCTAACTAAGGTTTCCTATAGAAAAATATGTAAAACTAATATGGAATGATTAAGGAGAACAATAAGAACTTTAAACTTTTCCTGATACTCAGGGCAATAACATAAGGCTCTCCACAAGAATGCAAGCTAATCCTTCTCAGAAAGGTACCTCAGAACAAGAAAATACGTTGATACTTTCCTTGAAAGAATAATATAGCTTACACTTTAAAGTAGGCATTAATAAGAAACCATCTATCACTAGGCCTAGAGGATCATTAAACTTAACATTACATAAATAGTATCTCAAGTAACAAAGGGAGATCTTCCTATAATGCAAATGGTTCTCTAACCAAGGATCCTTTGATTTATAGAGAACCTAGTTCATTAGCTTAATAATTCTCTACCATTGGAAGAAGAAGACCAAGTAGGAAGACCAAAGCCAAGAGTGTTACTACTACCTCAAATCCTTCTTTATGATTGTAGTGGCATAGAATATTAGGGGTATTGATAAATATAAAAGATAACATAATTTTCATGTTTATCTTTAATTAATAAAGCCTATGATTATTGACCTTTTGGAAAAAAAAACTTAGAGTAACTAAACTTTTCTGTGGTTCTTTAACAAGAAATGGAAAACCATTACCAACCATTCTGACCCATTACTAAGGGATGATTGTAATTGGTTATGATATGAAAAAGTAGAGGTTATAAACACTACTCTTAATCAAGTAATTCATATTTTAGTTAGAATAAATGGATATAATTTATCTTAGATCTCTTTTATTTATACTTCTAACAATGCATTTTAGAAATCTTTTCCTTATAATGCTTTCATATCTATGCATAGTTTTATAAAAGTTCCTTGGTTACTATCAGAAGACTTTAATTACATTTTAAATGAATTTGAATTGATAGTAGACCTAGTTTGAGAGCTCCATTAAAAGAATTCAAAATCTTTTCTTGTTCATATTAGAGGTATAAATCTAAAGTATAAGGAAAACCATCACACCTAAAACAAAAAACAAAGAGGAAACTAGTTCTTAAGGAAAAAAATTGATAGGGCCTTAGTTAACCATCACTGGCTTAATAACTTTGAGTTAAGCAAAATATTTTTTAGCAATTACTTTTACTCAACCACTCTCTCATTGAAATACACAATCTTTTGAATTCTCAGTAAAGTGCTTTACCTTTTATATTATTCAATCATTTTTCAAACATAGAACGATTCTAAGATGTAGTTAACAAGAGTTCACCTTGTTTAAATGGTTTTGAGTCTTGCAAATGCTTTAAAAAATTGGCAAAGATTAAAGAGGAACTGAAGAAATTCAATCATTTACATTATTGCTAAAACTCTCTAACTTCTGATAAGGCTAGTAATCATCTCCACTAGAGGCAAAGCAACTTACATTCTTATCCCTCTAATTTAATAAAGTAATTATAAGAAAAAGAAGCTTTGAGAAATTATACTAAGGCACTTGATGATCATTATTCGTTGCTTAAACAAAATTCAGGGATATAATAGGTCAAAGACGGTGATTGCAATACAAGCTTCTTTCACAAGTTCATCTTTTCAAAAAGAAACATTAATAAAATTACCTCTTTGATTACTAAGGATGGAAGAATAGTATATGACTAATAAAGCTTTAAGGAACTAGTTATAGATTATTTTAGACTTTAGGTTAGGCTCAAGCTCTAGCCTTATGGCTATCCTGACTTAAAGTTTGAATGTCATATTCAAGAATTGTTAAAATGATTTTGGTTATTGACAGGTAAAATGACATAACTTGTGAAAACAAAAAAATGTTTTTTTATCCATATTGAAACCACATCATTTTGCTTATCATAGATAAAACCTTTACACTTGTACCTTCCACTCCTTTTCTTTATAGTGTAGCATAATTAAAATACAATCTTTCTCCTCTAGTAAATTTTTCTTGTCCCTATCGCTACCTATCTCTAATGTAATGCTCCACTGGTTACTAATAAGTACTCCTAATAGCTAGTCACCTAGGAAGACCTCCTTATTGTAAGATTAGTTTATGGAAGTCCTTTATCCTCCTCATTGTTGCCACCAGCCTCTAGCGCGCCTCCACAAATCATCTGGAAGTCCTTTGTCCTCCTTTGTGCTCCTCTTATAGATTATAAGGTGAATATAATTTAGAATTTTTTTTACAACTTCTATTCACATTATTTGAACCTATTTTTAAAAACCTATATTGAACAAAAATGAAGAAATTGTACATAGTTTGCAATGCATGAGCATCAATAAAAATTTTTGGCTATAGAAATAGGAAATTTAATTATATATATCTATAGGTTTTTAATCGTATTGAGAAAGTTGGGAGAATTAACATTAAAATGAATTACATGTTATAGCTCCACTTTTATAATTTTCATTCCTTGAAGATTTATACATTTTCTATTGTTTCATTAGTTAAATTTTTCATAGAATGGTCACATATAATTTGAGTGTGGATACGGCTGATGAGAGAGAGTGTATGCCTGCTCCTCATGATGTTGTTGTGATAACTTGGGTAGTAGAAAATACTATTGAAATTATCTAAGGTGCAATTCATCACAAGGTGGACATTAGAAAGAGACAGAAATAAAAAATCTAGTTAGGAATAGTAATGATTAGGCTAGGGGAGGAATAATTGATAATTAAAACATTAATTAAAATATGGCATGCTTGTGAATGAGTGAGTTTTTAAAAGGTGTATTGGGGGATATGATTTGTTTCCTAAATGGTCTTTCTATTCTTTGGTTCTATCTCCCAAACTTCTAAGGCCACTTCTCCTTCATTTTGGGCTTATAATATTTACATTATGGACATATGTATACGTACATAGTTGGTTATTTTAAATTTTTAACGTTATAGCAATTGCTATAGTTATATCTATTTAGCAATATACATATACAGTCTTATTATAAGTTCTTTTAGGATTTGAAAAGTATAGAAAATAATTACTTTCTTATAATGAAGTTTCTTTATTTTGATAGTATTATAAGGAGGAATCTTTATAATTTTGTCAACTTGAGATTATAGTGGGCAGTTCAAGTGTTTTTGGAATGCCATTAGGTTATGTTAGGTTGGTTTCAGTTTCTTATAAAGTCATTTATTGAGGTTACTACATTGGTAAATTTTACCTAGGAAATCTTATTCAAATCTAGATAGTTAAGTCTTTCTTTTACTTTAGTATCTCCCTTATCGGAGTATCTTAATGCATATGTATTTTTATGTAATATAAGGGTATAGTCTTTATGGAAGTGTATCAAATGTTTAACTTAAACTTGTATAAATATTAATTAATGTTATGTTTTTGCTAAATTATAATTTATCCTATTGTATGAGATTCCCATATCGATTAGAGAGGGGAACAAAATACGCCTTATAAGGGTATAGATACCTCTCCCCCATAGAAGTATTTTCTTGGGGGTGGAAAGAGCAAAATCGTGAGGGCTTGGCTGGGTCAAGGTTGAAAAGTGGATAATATCTGTGGGCGGGCGGTCTAGGGCTGTTATAAATAGCATCAGAGCCAGTACCCAGACCGGTGTGTCAGCGAGGACTTGAACCCTAAACGGAGGTAGATTGTGAGATTCCCATATCGGTTAGAGAGGGGAATGAAGTACGCCTTATAAGGGCAGGGATATCTCTCCCCCATAAATGAGTTTTCCCGGGCGTGGGAAGAACAAAATTGTGAGGGCTTGACTGGGCCAAGGCTGAAAAGTGGACAATATCTGTGGGCGGGTGGTCTAGGGCTGTTACAAATGGTATCAGAGCCAGCACCCGGTATGTCAGTGCGAAAATTAAACCCTAAAAGGGGGTAGATTGTGAGATTCCCATATCGATTGGAGAGGGGAATGAAATACACCTTATAAGAGTATGGATACCTCTCTCTGCAGACACATTTTTTTGGGTGTGGGAAGAGTAAAACTATGAGGGCTTGGCTGGGCCAAGGCTCAAAAGTGGATAATATCTATGAGCAGGTGGTCTAGGGCTGTTATAAATAGTATCAGAGCTAGTACCTAAACTGGTATGTCAGTGTGGATGCTAAATCTTAAAGGGGGTGGATTATGAGATTCCCATATCGATTGAAGAGGTGAACAAAATATGCATTATAAAGGTATGGATATCTCTCCCCTATAAATGTCTATTCTCGGAGTTGGGAAGAGCAAATCCGTGAGGGCTTGGCTGGGTCAAGGCTCAAAAGTGGACAATATTTGTAGGTAGGTAATCTAGGGTTGTTACATATTGTTTCAGATGGATGAACATATTTCTTTAGTGGAAAGTCCTAATCGAGTACCTAACAGTTACAATAGAGAGTTATAATATGATATCTAGTAATAATATACTAAGTGAAGAAATTATTCAGGCTAAAAGAACATGTTCATTAAAAAATGATGTTTGGAATGAGTTCATTAAGACTAAATCAAACGATGGAGTTGAAAAGTTTGATTATAAGTATTTTCACAAGATGTTGATCAGGGGTTTTAGAGGTGGAGCCTCTTATTTGAAGAGACACATGCAGTCATGTATAAAAAGATGATGGTATTAGGAAATCAAACATTTTTTGTCTTTAACTTAATAAAAGGGAAGAATGAAATATCTGCCACAAGTTATGACAATAACAAATCAAATTTTTAGTTAGTTAAGATGATCATTAGTGATGAATATCCACTATCTCTAATCAATAACATAACTTTAATATATTTATCAGCTCACTCTAACTAACCTTTAAGATTCTAACTTAAAACATTACGACGAAAGATATTTTTCAAGATATACAACAACAAAAAATTCATATTTGAAGACATTATCAAGTATTCATAAACAAGTAGCCAGCAGATTAGATATGTGGCTAGCCAATAACTAAAAGAAGTATATGGGAATGAAACAATACTTTGAAAACAATAAGAATTTTATGAAGTCGACTACTAAGATAAATTATATTCTTTAATTTTTTACCTATACCTAGATCCCATATAATTGGACACTATGAAGAAGGATATTCTTCAAGATATACAACAATAAAAATTTTCATATTTGAAGACACTATCAAGTATTCATAGACAAGTAGCCATCATATTAGATATGTAGGTAGCCAATAACCAAAAGAAGTGTAACATCCCGTTCTCATATTAAGGGTTAGTACCCAAAATTTCAGTTCATATGAGCTCAAAGAGAGATTAAGGAAATGCATTTTTCTTGCTCATGCATAATGTTAGCATATAT
>JANQBM010378312.1:0-19247 GCA_025594535.1 Erythroxylum domingense
AGGTTGTAAGATAGTTTATGGTGGATATATGAAGTGAATTGAGTGTTGGTTGGTTTAGAAATGGTATGGAAGATGTATAATGTGAGTTAGGATAAAATCTGGAAATTTTGTGCATGAATATGTTTCAATGTTTCTGCCATAACTTTTTACGTGGTTTTGCAATTGAGATGCTTTTTGCTTGAATTAAACTTGAAGATTTTGGCTACATTCTTGTGAATGAAGTGATGTTTAATTTTGACTTTAAGAGTTCCAAATTTGGACATAAATGTGAGCATACGTGTAGGCATGAATAGTGCAATTTAGTGATACTAAAGTTAGATTTGTGATCTGAAACTTTGGGAATTAATCTGGGTTGATTTAGGCAGAATTTGCTAAATTGGTCTTAATGAAAGTTATAGATTTTCTTGTTGGCTTTCTATCTCCATAAAGTATGACATTTTTCGATATAAGGGTTGAAAGTTATGATTTGTTGAATTTCAGATGTATTTTAAAGATTAAGGTGTGTTGTGTGTGAAAGTGTTCATAAGTAAAGATTTGTGGATATTATGTTCTGAGGTCAATTCTGGATTGTTATGGTCTGAATTGGAGCAAGTAGCCTTATTGAAAGTTGTAGAGGAATTTCTTAACTTTTCAATGATGTGTCATATGCTATTTTTGGAAGTATGAATTTAAAGTTATGAATTTTTGAAATTTGGCTGTGGTTTAGGGTGACATTAAGGGGGCAGAAACTTTGATTGCTACTTTGACACTTTTTGGGGTTGAATTTGCTTCCTAGTTCTGTATAAGAATTGTATAATGTGTTCTGATCTTTCCATTGCTATAAAGCATGGAATTTTTAAGTAATGTGATAGGAAGTTATGATTTTTAGAAGTTGTGTTATTGTTTAGGATGAGTTTACAGGGCAGACTTGTTTGAAGTGAATTTTGACCCCTATAGAGGTTGAATTTGTTTATGAGTCCTGCATGAAGAGTGTAGGTCTTTCTGTTATCTTTCCATTGATACCAAGTTTGTGAATTTTGGAGGTCTGAGTAAAACGTTAGGTGGTTTGGAAGAGTCTGTATTTTGGAAGAGGAAAGCAGTGAAGAAAAGAGAGGAAGGTTGCAATCGTGACGCGTCACGATCGCAACAGAACAAACAGTGTGCGACTTTGTCGCGTCGTCACAATCGTAACACGTTACGATCGTGACGAGCGACGTTGTGACTGTTCGCGGGCGTTAGGGAGTCGCACTACGTTCCCCTCGCGAGCCCCCGAGCTCACGAGTGCGAGGCACGATACGTGCTGCTCACGACCGCGAGAGCTCGCCATCGCGAGCGCACGCGTTCAACGCTTGTCTCACGACCGCGAGGCTGTCGCGACTGCAAATGGCCCTTTGGTAATTTTTCTGACATCCGAACCCTTTTGTCATTTATTGCTTCTAACTTGGCCATCCGACCTCCGATTGACCAGATTTTCGAAGCGTCAGATTCCTAAGTCATTTATCTACCTCTCCATGGGACTTAGGGAATTGTTTTTATTAATTTGAAAAAAAAATAGAAGTGAATTAAAGTGAGAGGATTTACTTAGAGATTATGGATTGATTTTTGTCGGACAATTTTTTGGATTAACTTTTGATTGAAACCGGGATTATCATGAACATGCATTATACATATTCCGCATAAATGAATGCTTATAAGTGTGCAAAATTATTAATGTTTATGCAATGTATTGCATTAATGGGTTGTGCAGGTTAAAAGTCCGCAGTCAGGCGTTCCAGAAAAAGAAAGCAAATGATAATCTAGAGCGTACTGTGAGTAGACCTAGATGGTCTCATTTCATTATTTGTTTTGTTTTGAATTTTGTACTGATTTATTTCTGAATATCTATAAAAAATGTGACTGATTCTGTTGGTTCTCGGACAGGAGGTTCGATGATTGTGATACTGATTTGGATATTAAAGTGCGACTAGAATGTGAATTGGATGAACTATGTGTACGCATTGTGATTGATAAATGTATTTTGAATACGCATTATATGAGTAATAAGTGCTGGACTACCGTCCAATGACAAATGGGTTTTAATTGTGAATTTGCATATATATGGGAATGATGCATTTCATTGCATGAATGCATAAAATATAATGATAGTTGTGACTAGAGTAGCCACCAATCAGAGCTTAGAGCTCAACGTGTGATTCAGAGCCTCAGGCTCAACGCTTAATGAGCCCTATATGGGATAATTTTTAATGAGCCCTATATGGGACAGTTATCAATGAGCCCTATATGGGACAGTTTAGGAACTCGGTCACAACAAAGTAACAAATGAAAAGTGAGTCTCATATGCACGGCATATGCATAATATACATGATTAAATTGTAATGAATATGAAATGTGAAATGATGTGAGATGTGCAAATTATGTGATATGTGATTGGGTGAGCTATCGATGATGGTCACTCACTGAGTTTGCAAAACTGACCTAAAATTTGCAACTATTTTTCAAGACTCAGAAGAATACCCCGTTAGGCAACGGGAGTATACCTATTGCATGCAAGTGAGGGATAGAAGTCGGGATCAGTTCGCGTCTGCATTGTATTTCTTAATTTTATATTGAATTGTTTCTTCCGCAAATTTTTGTATCTTTGTCATTGAATATTACGGTATGTAATAATTTTTGGAATTGGAAAAGTTTTGTAATTGTAATGGGCCCAAATGGCTATTGAAAATTTTATTGTTTATATTGTTTTGTTGAAAATGGTTGTAAAACAAAGTGGGCCGATTTGGTTATCAAATTTCTACACTTTATGTTGTGAAAAAAAAGAAAAAAAATATACCGATTTCTGAGTGATTGAGTGCTCTAACATGCCACTCTCGCGGGGCACGAACTCGGATATCACCATCGATGTCGGGTTCGGGTCTTGCGGAAGTGGGGTGTTACAATTGTCCTAGTACAGTTTATATTGAAGTATGATTTCCTTTGTACTCAGTCATAGTATACTAATTTTAAAGTGTATTTTTCACTTATCTATAATGTACAATGATATTTTTTACAAAAAGGATATGGCATTGTTTGTATAGTATCTTAGCATATTTTATAATGAGACATGATATGCATTGCAGTTAGTCGTGACATACCTATTTAAAGTGTAGGTATTAATTATTGGTAATGAATGATGCTATACATTTTTGTACATAAGCATGACATTAGATGTATAATGTCTAGTATAGTTTGTGTTAAGATATTGTATTCTTGATATCAATTTAGAGATAGTGAATTCTCTTTCTTCTATGTGGTTGGAGAGATTTCCATGTTATCTTCTTATCTTTCTAATTCAGAAATATTGTTGTATGTAGATACGCCTGATGCTTTAGCGTTAAAAGTCTTCTAGCAACTTATACAAGAATGTAAATGATTTGCTATATGATTTGGTGTTGCATCACTCATTTATGTCAATATGAAAATATATAGCACAATTATGAGTTAATTTGTTAAATTTTTAGGTTCTTAAATCATGATGAGTTGATCTAAGTCTATAAACTACTATAAGAAAACACTTAACTAAAGTTACAATACCTATAGTTATTTATTTCAAAGCTTTTGATTTTATCTATTGGAACTTCATTCTAGCTTTTAGGATTTCCTATCTAACTTACTTTAGGATTTCCTATCTAATTTTTATTATATAAAATGTGAGAAATTGAAGATGTACAACATATCATTTAAGGATGATCTTTTGTTTTCATGGATAGTTAACCATAATTATTAACTTTAAAATTTAAATATTGTTAATCTCTATCATTAATACATTTTCTTATTGGTTGTGTTTGGTTGTTACATTCTTAAAGTTGGGTTTATCAATGAATTAATATAGGATGGGTTTGAATTATAGTTCCAAATAACCCAATTGTATCATTTGGTTATTTCATTTAAACTCTCTGAATTGGTTAGATTCTCTTTACTTTTCATGTTGTCACCCCATTTTTGGTTGGACTTTTTTCTATTTTTCTTTACGTATATTTGCTTTATGATGGGATTGATAAATGAATGATTTCAGGGGTTTTGAGGAACTTTAATATAGGATATTGGTTGAGTTGTCTTACAAATGAGAGGAGCATGCTCCCAAATGTTAGGTTTGGCTAACAATGAGCAACTTACTATCGTGTTTCAAGTTTAAGATCAGTATAAGTAACATGCTGGGATGAATGTAAAAATTACAAGAAATTAATTTCTAAATTCCGTTACAGTATTCTGATTTTTTATTATATATGTTATATAGCGTATTTAACAATTTATTGATAAGTTATCTTCTAAAAGAATAATTTATTAATAGGTTTTCGTCAATTTTACTACTTAAGAGTGTGATTGTTGAAGTTCATTTAGGCAGTTATATAATAAACTTCATATTTTTAATGAGTTAGCTTAGCATCTTTAGTTATGAAAAGAAGGATAATAAATATTATAATGGAATTGAATTTAATGTTGTAATGTTATTAGGCATACATAAACCAAGTGTGGGAAGAAAATATGGAAAAATATTTGTCTGATATTGATTTCTTTCCTATTGTTTTCATGTATACAAGAAATATTGATAAGGATTTGGATATTAACATTGATGCGTGTATGGGTAGCTATTTATATGTATTGTCTTTTCTTTGTATTTCCTAGAAATATTATACTTTGTGAAATAATGGTTTAGACAAATAATTTCAAGTTGAATATTTTTCTATTTGTAATTTTCTCCCCTATACTTTAGAGCAATCATTGGTGGTTTGTTATGTTTCATTAGAAGTAAGGGAGATAAAAATAATCAAATCAAATTATGCAAATAATGATGTTAAGTATAATATGAGTAAAGCCCTAGTGGGTTACAACTTGGTGTTTGAATCTTTATGATAAGATAAGAACCCATTGAATTTTATTACAACCTAACAAAAATTCTTATTTGTGGCTATAAGCACATATTTTTGGTAGGTAATGATGTCATTTAGTTTGTAAGGCAATATTATAGTTTTTTAGTCCTCATTTATGATCTCTTATATAAGAGAATTTCTAAGGCAAAAGAACAAGTAAGAATACAATTTGTAAACCTCAGTTTGAATACACATTGTTGTTAAGTTCACTTTTAGAGTTTGAATTATATGTTGATTAACTTCATTAAATGTAAAAAACGATGACTATGGGATTTACCTATAAAGTTCCTTAGAATTTTGGCATATAGATTAGGCACTTTGATCATAGATTATGGTAGATTAATATGTTTATGTTATGTATATATTCAACATATAATATGATGTTGCTAATGCAAATAACTTAAAATGGAAGCATTTGAAGAAGATCTTAAACAACCTTTACATCTAAGTGATGTTAAGTGACAAAATTATTGGACCATTAATAACTTTCTACTAACAAAACTATGATAACAAAACATGCTTATGAAAAGCCATTCAAGATTGTAAATAAATTATTATGTTACAGATTATTGTTTGATAAAAAATGTAAAGAATATCTCGAAAATGTTTTATGATTCGATTATAACTATAGTATTGTAAGGATTTTACTTGAATTCAAATGTGTGCTCCAATTTGGTATAGTCCACTATGTGGAGGCCATATCTAAAAAAAATGAAAAAGGGTTATGATTAGGATATTCATTAATGTCATGAAACATCTCCAAACACCATTTTGAAGTAAAATATAGTCACTAATAAGTAAATATTTTATCAATATTTCTAATACCACGACTTTATATTCCAAATAGCACAAGCTTTTAGAATAGGTATTTGCATTTTGAATCTTGAACTTCGTCTACTTTTGATATACTAGTTATAAATATCAAAAATATCAACCAACTGCTCAAACTTCCAATTTATTGTTAAAAACCTACCATTAAAACCTAAAATGGTGGGTGTGAGAAACTAAACTGGAGCAATCCAAGTAGTAGTAGAAAAATAACAACAAGACTAAAGCAAATAAGCAAAGTGCATCAATATTCATTTATATTTGAGTTTTCTCCTTGCTAAAATTGGAACATTCTCAATAATTTTGGGATTTGATCTCCTTGTTTTTATGATATGCTTAAATTTGTTCAAGGATACATTTTTTATGAATATGGGATTGTTTAGACACTTAATTCCTTCTGGGTTTCATTTAAGAGTTAACCTTTTTTTTAAGAATTTGTGTACTAGTTATTATTGTGGTTCTTGTCATTACCTTATTGCTAGGTTCTTGAAATTTTTCTTTGTTTCGTGGTTTTATTAATTGTAGGCTTGGTTTATTGTAAGCAGTGTCATATTTGGGTTTTTCTTATCTTATTCTTCTTGAATGTATTGTGGTTTATTGTTGGAAGTATTTCTTTTTGTAGTTTTCAACTTTCTTTGAAGGTTTAAATAATGATGATGTATAACTAGAAGGTTCATGGATTTTAGGATGTATGTATTAATAGTGATGATGCATTTTTATTCAGGTTATGAAATCCTAATAGTGTAAAGAACGTATTGCAAGTAGCTCCATAGCGTGTCAATAATAAATCTATTCTACTGCAAGCTTAGAGGCCTAAAATGCAGATGGATGACATCAAATAGTAGCACATACCAATTAGTTATTAATTCATTCTTTTAAATCTATTTTCCTTATACTTTTAGACGAGTGCTCTAAACTTTTGATTTTATTTGCACTAAAAGAATAGTATAGACTTTAGTTGTTTATAAGTATAATTCATATTCTTGTGCAAATCAATTATTGATGATTTGGTCAATTATAGTTGGCATAAATTATTAATATGAGATGGTTTTTTCAATTCTTTTTGAGTTCAAAAATTAATTATAAGAGTAAAATGAAAAAATTAAACTTTAAACTTGCTTTATTATATGTTAGATTAGCAAACTTATATGAAGATATGCTAGAATTAATTCTACTTGACTAATTTTGATAGAATTAACAAACTTAGACACATCTCCATGATATTTAATATGAGTTAAGAAAACAATTTAATATTTCAATTGCTAAGTTTTTTATTCTATTATAGTTAGTTATATATTAAGTGTGAATGCCATTTAAAACTCCTAGTCTTTTTATAATTTATTCTAATTGAGATACATAGCTTGGATCCATATGCAAACAATAATAGTATATATATCTAAAAGCTAGAGGTTGAAGAACCTCATTCCATAGCCAATAATGCATGCAATGTTATAGACATTGATATTAGGAGAATTAAAAAGGGAAAAAAATACAATCATCACCTAAATTAAAACCAAACATAAAGGATTTAGTTTAATTATGAACTTGAAGTAGAAAAACTAAAAGCTAACTTTATTAAAGGACTGAGAAATGCCATCAGATTTAACTAATGCAATTTATCTTATTTTCTTAACAAATATTAGAACAAGTGTATTATATTAAATACAAAATATTCTTTTTCGCATGCCCTATATTATGTTGAAGAGCATTGTTCATCTTTTTCCTTTGTAGTATGAAGTTGTCCATCTATTCAAGTTAGTCGTTTAACTAACGTGTACCATATGTATTGCTTTAATAATACAATTCTGATACATTCAGATTTTGTGTGAATGCAAAGGAGGTCTTGATTTTGTATTGTTGTTTAGAACATTCTTATAATCATTGATGAGTTTTTATGTTCTTCTTTAATAGTCTAAGTATTTACTATATGTGGAATGAGTTTGAGATGTTATGGATAATTTGAGGGATTAATAAACCCCTAAGACAACATATAGGCTGGAAATCTGTAATGTAGCTCCCGTGAGACTTATCAGTGAAAATTTCCACGAGTTTAGGATTCATAGAGAGAACTTGTTTTCTTGATTCATAGGTGTAAACAATGCCACATATCATAGTTTTGAAATCAATTGTAGGTGATTAATTCAATAGGTTAATACTTAGGGGTCGTTCTGTAAAATTTAGATATTCTGTAAACTTTTGGGGAACATGAAGGATACTAACTATGGAATCACTGTTTGAAATTAATAGTTTTGCATAAATGAGTAATGTTGATAGATCTTGGATGTATAGATGATTAACACCTGATGGTTTCATTAATCCTGAGTTCGTTGTGGGAGTTTAAGCTTTTATTCATTATGCATGTTCTCAACCTGTAGATGTGGATGGCCTAAAGATCAGATGTCCATGTAAAAAGTGCAAATAAATTCGTTTCCTTCCTATTGATGAAGTGAATGAGCATTTGTTGAGAAAAGGGTTTGTTCCAAATTATTTTGAGTGGACATCGACATGGGGAACCATTAATTTGTAGCACCTCAAGGGGTAATAAAGTACAATCGTTAGTGAACTTAAATGAGTTTAAAGGGGGGTTTAGATTTAAAACAAATAATGTGGATGCAAATGAAAATCATTACATGCAAATAGTTTATGATGCATCCATTTATACTTTTCAGGAAAATATAGAAAATCTTGAAGAAGAACCAATCCCACATGCAAAAGAGTTTTTTGACTTACTACACTCAGCTGACCAAGAACTATGGTCAAATTGTGAGACAATGACTCAATTGTCTTCAATTGCTCAAATATTGAACATAAAGTCTGAAGGGCATATTTTTGATCATAGTTTTGATAAAATTCTTGGATGTTATAATGAATCATTACCTCCTGATCATACAATGGTTGATAGTTTTTACAATATGAAGAAACTTATTAGGGGCTTTGGTTTGCCTGTTGAAAAGATTGATTGTTGCAAATTAGGATGTATTTTGTATTAGGGAGATGATATGGAATTATAAGAGTGCAAATTTTGTAGTCAATCTAGATTCAAGCCTAGAAAGCGTTTTATGAAACATAAATTAGTACCTTGGAAACGAATGTATTATTTCATGCTAACTCTAAGACTTCAAAAACTATATACTTCTAATGTTACTGCATTTTAGATGAGATGGCATAATGAACACCAACAAGAAGATGGAATACTGAGTCATCCATTAGAAGAACATATGGGCATTCAACAAGAAGAATGTTAACAGAGGAAGAAATTGAGGTTGCCCATAGTTATATTTTATTGATGTTAGCCCCCGAATTTTTTGATTGAGTTAAGTATGATTTAAATGAATTATGAGGTCATGATAGAATTATTATTAGAGTTTAATTATTTCAGTGTTAGTATGATTTTATTACACTAGTCAGTTAAATAAAAGCAGTAGGAATGTATTAAGGGCAATTTTGGCATGTCACTTAAGATTAAAAGGCATGAAGCATTAAAGGAAGGGTAGGATTGACTTTTAGTACTCATTAAGGGTAAAATTGAAGAGGAAATTTTGTTCTTGCACATAAGAGGAAGAAAAACGTGAATTGAAGAGAGAGTGAAGTGAAAAACGTGAAAAAGAGAAAAAGAAGTGAGAGAGTCGGCCATTAGAGAGAAAAGAAAGAAGAAGCAAGTTAGGGTTTCATCTTTTCTTAACTTTTAAGAGTATTTTTTAGGGTACTCAAGAAGAGAAAAAGAAAGAGGAAGAGAAGAGCTTCCATTTGAGCCAAACATCTCTTTTTTTGGTGAAGATTCAAAGGAATCAAGAGAGGCAAGAGGATCAAGAGGAAGGCCATTTTTAAGCAAGTTTTTAAGCAAGGAATCCAAGTGAGTTACATGTTTTTAATTGAGTTAATGAGCCATAAGTATTTTGCCAAATCAATAAAGTTAAATGATTTCAATTGCTTTATAAATTTTGCATTTATTGCTTCTTAAATGATTTAAGTAATTGCTACATGTTTGGTACATGAATCTTGATGATGATTCATGAAATGATGATGGAAATTGTATTTGATAAATATTATGCTCATGGAAATCATATTTCTGAAATGTGCAAGATGTTTACAAGATATGAAATTCATGTTTGTGTGGGTTTGTGGTGATCTATTCTGTTATGTCACGTGCACGTTGATCATGTTAAAGGCTTCTCTCGCCTACCCGCTAGTAGCATGGAGCTTTTTCACGGACTCCCTTATGTCTATGGACTACCCAAAGTAGTCCATTATGTTATTACTGGAGATTTGCAAGAACTCGCTCATGTTTATGGACTACCCAAACTATTATGATTGCTTATGTGTTTATGATTGTTTGACAAGTTGAGAAATACATGAATTATGTAGTTGATTAATTGTTTGACAAGCTTGAGAATTTGAGAAATACTTGTTTTATGGATTCAATGCAATTTACAATCGCAATGAATATTTTTAATGGTTTTTCTTGTTCTCTGTTATAAACTTGTTACCCACGATCTTTTAAGCTCACTCCCATTCCTCCCCATCTCCAAGTGCAAAGCAAGAGATCGAATGATCGAGAGACAAGGCATCACTCCAAGTCTGCATATTTTTTTATTTAAGTTAGTTTATGAAAATACAAGGCTTTAGCTGCATTTCAAGTGTTTCTCATTCATGCATATTTTGTATTTTGTATTATGAGTTCCAACGATGTATTTGTGGCTTGAAATGCCCATTAAAGCTTTGTAAAACTCTTTTCTTTTGATGTTAATGAAATATATTTATGTTTTGCTCATGATTTTCCAAGTTTTCGCATTGCAGTTTCAAGCATGTATAGGGGTAAAATCTGTATTATGACTTCAGGGGGAAAAATGTATTAATCTAGGTTGATTTGGACAATGTTGTCTTTTTGGAAGTTGTAGTTTATCCTCTTAGCTTTCCAATGATATAAAGTTTTTAACTTTTGGAGTTCGGAGTTGAGAGATATGCTTTTTACAAGTTAGTGATGCTGCAGAGGGTGTATGCTGGACACATTATAGCTTTTTTTTTCGTTACTTAAATTAACAGAAAATGAGTTCTATAGTGTTTTAAAATGGGAAGAATTAGTGTGATAAGTTATAGACTAAATGATGGTGATAAAGGGATATTCAGCATATGCAGAAATTAGGATGAATGTGCATAAGTTTAAATGTTTTTTTTTTATTGATGACCAAATATAGATTATAATTTGGATGTAAATGATATTGAGCTGAAATGAAAGTGATAATGAAGGAAAATAAGTTAGAAATGATAGATATGCATAAGAGGGGTTATAGGTAACTTGTAGGAGTTAGAAATCTGGAAATTGACCCGTAAATGTTCGTTGGGTAGACTTGATGTCCACTAGGCAGACCTTGTCGGGAATTCCAGTGTTCCAGCTTAGTTTATGTCCGTTTGGGGGGAGATATGTCTGCTAAGCGGACATTCTAGGGACAATTATAAAATTGTGAAATTTTTGACCATCTAAATGGTAAAATCTCTCTTGGAGTTCTCCATAAAAGTTATAAAACTCGAAGTCCTCTTCGAAACTGTACTTGAATGACCTTAATCCGACATCCATATTGAAAGTTATGTTTTTTGTCCCAAATCATGTACATTTATAAGTTGTGGGCTTATCAATGCTTTCCTATGATACATTTAGGCTTGAATGGAGCTTGAAATGTACTTAGTTTGTTGTGGAAATAAGAGATAAATTGAGTGATATGTTTAGGGTGACGATTGAGGATATGAACATAAGAATAGATTGTCGTATGTCAAGTGCTCAATTATGGAATTGTGGGATGTTATGAGAATGAATATGAACCTATGTTGACTAATAAGGTTCCATTATAAGAACTCTACAGAATGTTGCACACATTTTATGACTCTCGAGTTAGACTCTAAAAACGGGGTCTAACAATTGAACTGTCAAAAGGTTTAACCTTTTTTGCAATAAGTTGAAATTGATTATTTGGGTTTTAAAATTTAGTGTTATTCATATCTGAAATACATAATAATGTTTTTAGATTATATGAGGAATTGTTACACGAGCTAATGCCTAACAAAACACAAGATGATATGATAAAGAAGTTAGAAGACACTTTCCTCGATGGTTTGAGAAATATGTAAGTTTTCACTTACAAATATTGAAATGATTGAATTATAAGATTTAAGTGTTCAAATGACATTATACTGTTTAATATGATAATTTCTTTTATGTAAGCCTTTTAAAATCCAATAGAGAACAAATTCATATGTGATCTTTCGAAGGGACCTTTACGAACTGTTAAATCATATCTGGTATATTTCGTTAATGGATACAAATATCATACAGAATATCATGGCCATAGTATGGCAACAATAAATAGTGGATTTTGTATACAGGGAGAATAGATGGATTACTATGGTAAATTTATTGAGACACTTGAAAATTGTCAATAAAGTGAAGTGTGATATTTTAGTGTGACTAGTTCGATCCAACTCCAAATGTTGGTAAAAAAGTGTATAGCTGATACAATCTAGTTGAAATCAATAATCGAAGAAGATTTAGACAATTTGAACCTTTTATGTTAGCAATGCAAGCGATCCAGGTGTGTTATGTCCCTTTTCCCAGCTTACGACTAGATAAGTCAGATTGGTTGGCTGTTTACACAATTAAACCTAGAGGTGTTTTTGAATCACATGGAAAAGGAGAACAGAGAATTAAAAGTGAAGCGTTTAAGGAAAATGTTTATGAAATAAATGCATCTGTCATATATGAGGATAATGAACCTTTGAATGATCCATCTAATGAATATGTTGAAATTTTACCTAGAGAGGATAAAGAGGGCCAGAGATCTAAAGAGGAGCCTAAGTTTGATTCTAATTCTACAGGAAAAGAAGAAGATTTTAATTTACAATTAAGAAATGATAGCGATTGATTTGTGTTTGTAATTGAATATTATATTAAACAAATCAATTATTTCCTTTTCAATATATTGTATAAAATATTGAATTCAAATTGTTATATTTTTATAAAATTCAATCAAATATTAATTTCAGGTTGAAATATGCCACCAAAGAGAAAACAGGATATAATGCGATCAAGGTTCAGACAATGATTCAAAGCTACTTACTGTCCAGGTGAAGCATCACATTCTATAGCTAAAACTGAATCACCTCCTCCCCCTCTAGTTACTACACTTACAGATTAGTTATCACCTTCCGTACCTATTGCTACACCATCCACCACCCCTACATCATCCACTACCCTTACACCGACAGAGATATCAGGAGTAAACAATACGGATGAAGGAGGCAGCCGTCAGCCTGGAGCTGAGAGACCTGATGGAAGAACTTATATCACAATTGTTAATAATCTGTAAGTGAAAATGCATTAACAGTGTATGTTTATAATTAAGTTATAGGTTTAAATTTTAAAAATGGTATAAAATTATTTGTTTTTATATAAGGTTGATTCCGTCTGGATCATGCTCAAGAAACATGACATCCAAATTTAATGAGAAAATTGATCTTGAGGGTTATGTATGGAAGAATATCTCTCAAGCTACAAAGGAATTTTACTATCAGGAGTTTGAGATTAAAAAAATATTATTTTATTTTTTAATTAATTTTTATACATTGATTAGATAAATATTATTACATTTTAAGTATTTTCGAATATTTTTCCTTTTTTTTCAGAAAGAATTTTTTTGGGATTCTAAATTTGACACGGTCATTTATAAAGTATGAGAGAGACGAGTATGTAACATTATCGGGACTTTGTTGGTGCGATACACAAGGTTGGTGTACGACCACCTTATATTTCTGAACAAATATGGACTCGTTGGTAGCAATATTGGACATCACTAGAGGCAATGTCCATTTCAGAGCATAATTCTACTAATAGACGTGAAGGATCAGGGGGAGAGAGTCTTCTCGTACAAATGGGAGGATTTGTTACCCACCACGAGCATGCAGAGATACTTGTAAGTATCTACACTTTACATTTATATTACGATTTTTTTACTTTGTTGTATTTCAATTTAATTTGATGTGTGAATTTTGGAGTGAAAATATATGTATTATGGAGAATGATAATGTTATAAATGTCTGGTGCCATATATGACTGTGTTGTTGAGTTATTTTCTTTGTTCAATAGGGGATAAATATCATAAAAATAGAGGAAAATCTGCCAAAATTTTTATAAATTATAGTTCACTTATAACATTTTATTCTTATGCAGGAAAAGTCTATAGGCATGAGGCCAATACTCCGTCAACTCTTTTTGCACACTCTCACTAAGAAGCATGATGGTGTGACATTCATCAACACTCGATGTAGAGAACTAAATGTATATGAAATTTATGGTTTAATATTAATGCTTAATAATTATCACTTACTAATATAAGCATTACCTTCTGATAGGATCAAATACAAGAAAGCATTTAACGATAGTCTCAGCAGTCTGAAAATGTTGATGAGACTCAAACCTATCTTTATGCTGTGGGTGGTAGGGATCATTATGGAAAGATATTTGGCTTAGGTTCATTTGCTAACACATGTTATTCGTAATCCTCCACATCCAGTACAACAATATCGAGTAGGCGATCCACAAACAATGAAGTTCAAGAGCTTTGAAGCACAGTGCAAACATTGGCAACTCAGTTGCAACTGTCGATGGAGAACATAGCTCAGCTCCGTAATGAGATGAATGAGTTGAAGGGGAGGGGTAACACCTCATCGTAGCAATCAGAGCATCTACAGTCACCAAATCAATAATGTACTTGTAGTCATTTCATTTGAATTACAAATACTTATTATGTACAATTTAATGTTTTTATTATCTTAAAACATTCTATCTAAACAAATTAAATGTATAAACAAATCAAATTATTATGCACAGATAATTCATAACTGTTTAAATTATACATCAACCATAAGATCATCAAATAAAATTTAATGATGGTATATTTTTTTAAAAATTCCGTTAATTTACCGATAGAACAACAAAAGTGCATCGGTAAAATCAATTATATTTACTGACAGAAAACAACAAACCATCGGTAATATTGACATTAAGTAACATACGGAATATCCAATTTCATGTCTAAATTTCCTGATAGGATTTGTCACAGAATAACCGTTAGTATACTTATCGACGGAACAAACATAATCATCGGTAATGTTGAAATAAACTTACTGACGGAATAAACAATACCGTCAGTAAATCTGCTGATGCAAAAAAATGATCGTCAAAAATTTACCGACGGTTGTCTGCACAAACAACCGTTAGCATATTCGCCAACGGTTAAATAAATTTTCCATCGGTAAATTTATCGACAGACATTTTGTTACTTATTAAAAATTATTACTTACGGCCGTTTCTACAATGCCTTTGTTTGTCGGTAAATTCCATTGCTAACTTGGCTTGCCGACGAAATGTTTAGGTTTTTTATCGGTAATGTCCATCGCTAAACGACATTTTTCTTGTAGTGATGGAATTATCATAAATTTTCTCACTTAATTCAACTTCGATAATGGAAGTGGCTTCTGTGTCTTGTAAGTATGAGGTGTGTCTTCTAAGCATGAGCTCTACTTAAGTAAAGTCAAAGCAATAGTCATGTTTAACTCTTCCTTTCCCTTGTCTACCTTGTTTAAAAGATTGTTATCAACAACAGCTTTATCAGATTCTGTTTGGATTTTAACTTTTAACCATGTCCTTAAAGGGTGTTTGTTTCTGTTTTATTTTCTGTTTATACCAAATTGCGTTTGGTTGTTTCTTTTGCAATTTTCTGTTTCTAAAATTTAAAAAAAACACAAAAAAAATTTTAAAACATAAAAAAGATATTTTTCTAATATTTCATAACATTTTGTATGTTTTCTTTCTCTTCCTCCTCATTATATGTAATGTCAATAAATTGTTTACTCTTCATGTGCGTAGTTTTCCTCTCTATGTTATTGCAATCTTCTCTCCACATCTTCCAACTTCTTTGCTCAAATACTAACAGGTGAATGGCCATTTTTGTTTGTTTAACTTATTGTTTTGATCTTGTCTCCTCATATAACATATTCCTACACCACTTAATGCTTATTTCTATTTTCTACCTTCCTTATGCGTTCCCTATCTTATTTCAAAATCAGGAACTTGTATTTAGTATGATTTATGATATTTTATTTAGTATAATTTATTTTCAGTTGTCAGCTACATAGGCTAAGAAAATGTAAATGTATCACCTTTGTTGCAATTGTTGCTTGAGTGCATATAAAGCAACTGTATGCTTGTGGTTTTGAGTTGGGTGAACCTTGAAATAGTAAAGGTTTTTTTTAAGAAAGATCAAAAGTAGTATTACTTTTGCCTAATTTTAAAAGTATAATAGGCCTTGATGGATGTTCTCCTATACAAGTCTTTCGCACAAAACAAGATCATAATTCAGTAAAAGCAATTAAAAAATATAAATCAATTAAACTTGTGTTTCCTATAGAACTATCTTCCCCAATTGTTTGTGAATTTAACAAAAGCCAGTTTTTAGTCAATCTTTACAGATGAGAAAAGGTAATGCACAAAATAAAATGACATGAGGAGGCCAATGGTGCCAGTAATAGTCAAGGTTATTGTTGTTATCATTAATTTGAGCATATAGAGTGGAAAGTGACTTAAAGATATTTGTTTTCTCTTGATTTCTTTTTGCTTGTTGACTTCATTATTTTTTTCTTACAATTTGTTTTAGCTATGTATGTTGTTTGTTTCTAATATTTATTTACTTTTAAAAGTGCAAGATGGTTAAAATTGGAATTTATATGCAAAACCGCAAGACGGTTAACAATAGTAGATCTTTATCAAATATGAATGATGAACAAAATGAACCTAGTATAGTAGAGGCATCATAAGCTATAAAGGCTCTTAATCAACAGTCCGACACTACAATTGGAACTTCAAATAATGCACATGGCCTAGAAGGACAAGTTATTAGTACTGGTAATGTGATCCTCAAAATTATATGATTGTACATTTAAATTTTTAATATAATATTTTATGTCTATTTTAAAAAAAAAACAGAAAATGTAAATTCTAAAAAACGTGGACAAGGACCAACAATTAATGCTAGACTTGCCAAGAAGAAAGCTGATGGACAACAAATTGGTGTTTAATTTCCTCCTTTGTACTATAAGGCATGTGGTAAGCATGCCAACCTTTTTAAGTCGAAAGTTACTACATGCATTCGGCACTTTGCACCACTTCGTGTCTCTAGTTGGAAAGAGACTTTTGAGGATGATAAGAAGGCAATTTGGTTATTTTTAAAGGTACGACACTTTTTTAATTGCAATAGAGTTTAGTTTAATTTTGTTGTTGCATTGAATTTGCTTCTTAATTTTCCTAACTATATATTTATATGAATTTACGATAAATTCAATTTCTCAAATCAAATGCAATCTTATGTGATGCAAGCCACGAAAATGAAACAAATTTCAGTTGTTTTGCACATTTGACAAATACTTGAGTAATTCCTAGTTTGTTACTTAATTCTTTTGCCTTAATTGAAGATCCATCAAGTGCCACAAAATTAAATACCCCAACTACTCATGTAAGTTTATAAGTTTATAAAATCTACAATAGTTAGTATCACTTCTTATCATCATCATTATATTATTATAAAATGTTAGTACTAAATTTATAGCTTAATATTTTATGAAATAATTAATTGATTTTATTTTTATTTATTTTGTAGGAGACAAATCAACAGTGAACTTCATCCTGAAGAATAGCAGGGAAATTTTACCTTAGAGAGTTTTAGCTTAAATTAGTATGTCGTAGATTGAGATAATTGTAATAAATAATTTTCTTGGATATTAAATTTTCCAATTTTATATATTGGAAATTAGAATTTTGTACATTTTGGTGATTTTTATATATTTTATATATAGTAATAAGTTTTATTTGTTTGTCTGATGATATCTTCGCACTAAAAATCTGTATCATTTGTGACAACTTCTATTTTATAGCCACCAATGCAAGATTTTTTATTGATTAAGTAATTAAATTGTAAAATTTAATAATATTATTGCGAAAACACGAAAACATTAGTGATAAGTTTATTGTAACATATATTCTTTATTTAATGACAAAATTATTGTAACATATAACTTTCATACTTGTGACGAAATCTGTTAGACAATATAGCCACTGATGCTAATTTCTTTTACAGCTAATATAATTTCGTTGATGAATTGATAATTTTGTTTGTGATAATAATAAACACATTAGTGTCAATACTTTTTCTAATGATCAATTTTCATTTTTGTGAGGAAATGATGTTGCCACTTTTTTATTAAACTATTAATGACAAATATTCCGTCACTATTTATAATTAGTTTAGTGGCGATAATGTTGTAACAGTAAAATAAAGTACTGTTACGATTTTGTTTGTCACTACTTTATATTATTTGTGTCCACAAACTTGTCATAAATATGCACAGTTTCTTTGACCATATAGTGTTGTCACACATTCCATAGGTTTTATTGTCAACACTTTTGTCACAATATAACGAAATATTGTTACAATTTTATTAGTCACTACTTTATTTTATTTGTGTCGACAAACTTGTCATTAACAAGTACAGTTATTGTAACCATATAGTGTTGTCACAAATTCGATAGGTTTTAATGTTGACACTTTCGACACAATAAAATAAAGTACTGTTACGACTAAATTCGTCACTACGTTATATTATTTGTGACGCTAAGCTTGTTGTAAATATGTAAAGTTATTTTGATTATATAGTTTTGTTACAAATTTCACAAGTTTTAGTGTCAGGGTTTGTGTCACAAAAAGTGTTGCATAATTGTGACAATTTCTTGAATTAGTCACCATTTTATTAGTGACGGAAGTATTTGTGACAGGAAGTGATGACTTCAAAAATTAGACACTATTAATACTAGTGACTAATATTACTGCTTTTAATAACAACTTTTACTTTTATTAAAAATACAATTTCTTTTAGCGCGTTCAGGAAAGATGAGACTAAGAAAGAATGGATGAAACGAGAAAAGGAGATGAGTTAGGATATTTCATCAAACTAAATGATTATGATTACATAATATAATATTAATATTTTACCTAAAATAATAATTATAATTTTTGAGTATCGGATTATTGACCATTATAAAATCGAAATAAAACCAACATGTTGAGAAGTATATGGAAAAAAACTTTAAAGGAATCCGACATTGAATTTTAAACGAATTTATATTTAAGTTTAAATTCAAATCCTTGATAAAATTATTTAGGAAATTAAATGTGCTTTGAAATGGTTCGCAGCCCATCATTTGCAAGCTTATCATCTACCCAACAGGTATACCTTTTATTCTCGGTTTAATAGATAAACGTAATGTTCACTTGCATTGTAATTAACCAAATCGATGTTCGAAGAGAATAGATGACTGAACCTTCTGATCCAACGCGAAGTTGTAGATCACTTGAACATTCTTGGTGAGGTGAGAGGTATCTTTATCATTGGACTGACGAAACTTTCCATATCAACGGAGATGTTGATCCCTTC
>JANQBM010378729.1:0-19243 GCA_025594535.1 Erythroxylum domingense
ATCCCTCAACTCAAACTCAGAATCCGGATTCATCTTTACCTTTTCCATAAGCTTCACCATATTGGGATCTTTCCCCTAAACTTTTCAAATTTTATCATGCAACATTGATCTCAGCTTTAGTGTAGCAATCAATGCCTCATTCTGCTCCAGATTCAACTCCACATTCAGAGATCTCAAATGAATCAAATTAGGCAACCTTGATAACTGAATCTTAGCTACACTGATGTTAGACTTCCTACTCAAAGCATCTACCACCACATTAGCTTTCCTTAGGTGGTACTCAATAGTGTAATCATAATCTTTCAATAATTCAATCCATCTTCTTTGTCTCAAGTTCAACTCCCTTTGACTCAGCAGATATCTCAAACTCTTATGATCTGTGTATATCTGGAAAGTCTCTCTATACAAATAATGTCTCCAAACATTTAGATTAAAGACAACTACAGCTAGCGCTAAATCATGTACCGGATAATTGATCTCGTGAGACCTTAATTGTCTCGATGCATAAGCAATCACCTTGCTATGTTGCATCAATACACATCCCAATTCTTGATGCGACGCATCACTATACACCACATATCCTCCGATCCCCGATGGAATAGTCAACACTGGTGTAGTAGTCAACCTATGTTTCAGATCCTCAAATCTTTTTTGACACTACTCATTCCATCTGAATAATATATCCTTCCTCAGAAGTTGTGCCAAAGGGGCTGAGATCAAGGAAAACTCCTCGATAAACCTCTAATAATATCTAGCCAATCCTAGGAAGCTTCGAATTTCAGACACATTTCTCAGAGCTTCCCAGTTCATCAATGCCTCAATCTTCTTTGGATCCACCCTTATGCCATCTCCAGTCACTATATATCCCAGAAACACAACCTGTTCCAGCCAAAATTCACACTTACTGAATTTACCATACAACTGCTTTTCTCTCATAATCTGTAGAATAACCCTCAGATGCTCAGCATGTTCCTTTCTACTCTTTGAATACACCAAGATATCATTAATAAACACAATCACAAATCGATCTAGGTAGGGCTGAAACACCTTATTCATCAAGGCCATAAAAGCTATCGGGGCTTTAGTCAGCCCAAATTGAATCATTAGAAACTCAAAAATGCCCATACCTGCTCCTGAATGCACTCTTAGGTACATCAGCCTCAACTATCATCAACTGATAGTACCCTGATATCAAATCCAGTTTAGTGAATACTTGAGCTGCCTGCAGCTGATCAAGCAAATCATCAATTCTAGGCAGCGGGTATTTGTTCTTCACTTTCACCCAATTCAGCTACCTATAGTCAATGCATAACCTTAAAGTCCTATCCTTTTTCTCCACACACAATATTGGAGCTCCCTAAGGTGAAACACTGGGTCTAATAAAAGCCTTTTCTAGTAACTCCTGAAGCTGAGTCTTTAACTCCTTCAGTTCCTCCGGTGCCATCCTATATGGAGGAATAGATATAAGGGTAGCACCTGGGACTAGATCAATTGTGAACTCTGTTTCCCAAGCTGGTGGTAAAATAGGTAGCTCATCGGAAAACACATCCAGGAATTCCCTAACCACAGGAATTCTTGTACACTCTCCTCTGCTCTAGTATCAATGATGAGGGCCAGATAAGCCTCACATCCTCCCTACATCAACCTCAGTGCATTCATGAAGGATATCATATTGGCTGGCACTGCTTGAATAACTCCTCTGAAAATTGCTCTCGACTGACCAGGGGATTCCAGTACTAACTCCTTGGTATAGTAGTTTATGATAGCCTTATGAGCAGTGAGCCAATTCATACCTAGGATAATATCTATCTCTCTCAATTGTAGTTAATCAAGTCTGCCACCAGCTCTGCTTGATCAATCCGAATCAAGCATCCCTTGTAGACCTCTCTTATGACAGTATTACTACCTAAATGTGTACTTACCTCTAGCCCATACTGTAGCAATTCCCTATCACAATACAGCTTACATGCCAAATGTGGTGCGATAAAGGAGTGTATGGATCCGAGATCTAGCAATGCAAAAGCTTCAAAATCATAAATGAGAAGTGCACCTACAACCACATCTGGTGAGTCTTGAGCATCCTGCCTGGTCATAGCATAAACCCGGGCCTGGGACTGTGGCCGACTGCTTCGTACCTCAATCCTAATAGAAGGATTCACTTTGCTCATTCTACTTCTACCACGGCCCCTCTGTCCAGTCCCACTACCTCTGCTCTGCTGAATAGTAGCTTCACTCCCTAATCTGCCACTCCTACCAGACTGAATTCCCGTAGCAGCAGGATAATCGCTGATCCGGTGATCAAAGGAGCCGCATCTGAGGCAAGCTCTATTTACCCTCTAGCACTCACCACCAAGCCTCCTCTCACAATGCTTACATACTGGAAACTGATTCTATACTTCACCCCTTCTACTGGTAGTCCATGAAGATCTACCCCTCTACCCAGATCCTGACTGCCTGGTTCCACCTAGTGGTCTGAATGCTCTGTTCTAACGCTTACTGAGGCTCCTACCAGAACTGCCTTGACTCTCACTAAGCCTCTTCACTCTAGACCCTTGCCCAGTCTCTGCTTGTCTCTCTTTTAGTAGCTGCTCATTTCTAATTAAAGTAGCTCTCAAGTCAGTGAAAGTACCCAAATCTGAAAGCACCAACCTTGTTCTGATCTCCATCTTGAGTCTATTCTCAAACCTCCTACATTTTGTCTTCTGTAGGGATCAGAGCTGTAGCATAACCCATCAACTCATTAAACCGGATCTCATATTCAACCACAAACATCCTACCCTGCTTCAATTCCAAGAACTCCTTCATCTTCATGTCCAAATAGATCTTGGGCATGTAATTATCTTTGAAGAACCTCAAAAAGTCTTCCCACTTCAATTGGCAAGGCTTGGTGATACTACCTAGGACAGTCTTCCACCACTGGTAAGCTGGGCCCTGTAGTAAGGACACTGCATAGTCGAACCTCTCATCTGGCTCGCAGTCCATCTGATCAAAAACCCTCTCAGTCCTTTCCAACCATCCTTCGGCTTCAACAGGGTCTGTGCTTCCATAGAAGTCCACAGCTCCCTGCTTCTGCAGCCTATCATACCTCCTCTCCCTTCTCTTGGGAACTCTTGGAGGCATCTCCTCAGATTGAGGTACTGAGGACTCCCTACTAGCTCCTATCGATCCTAGGTCAACTGGCTGATCAATTTGATTACCTAGAGCGAATGACCTATAATAAATATTAATTTCAATCATTTTCTACACTTCTAACGATGTTTCATGCTTAACATTTCTATATATCCCAACAGATGCCAACCATGCTCTGATACCACCTAAATGTAGCGCCCCCTTTCCGCAGGGTACACACCGGGACGCCCGGAGGTCATTGCAGTATATATCCTATGATAAGGGTGAGCTATGTTCGATCGCTACATTCACTTCACAAGGCATCATATCATTACTCACTTATAAAGCATCATAAGAAAATCACGGTATTTTAAAACTAACTTTTTCCTCATTTTATTTCACAGAATCGAAAGTCTACATTGTATCTTTCACACTTACTACATGTACATCATCAAAACCTAGCACAAAAGTACTACATGAAAGAGGAAAATATACAAAGTCTATCGAATCTGTCCAAAAATCCCAGTTGACCGACCTTTGAGCCATGATTTCTCTTTCCAAATCATAATATACATGGTTGATAGAGCCTCTCGATAGCTAGAGTAGTCTCTCAATCCTGAAAAGACAACGTTGCAATTTTGGTGAGTTTACCAACTCAATGAGGTAACCATCATCGATGGTTCATTCAATTCATACAACATAACATTTCACATAACACATATTTCACAAAATTGTACTTACATCAGTATCACATCTTCATTTAAGCATAGGCAAATTGTATTTCAATCAATTAAACATACTGAAGCAAATGCATATAAAATGGTCATGAAACTCTTTTCCAATTATTACATTGTTGTGACTGAGTGCCTGAACTATCCTGCATCCATTTTGGATGCCGGGCTCATTAATAACTGTCCCTTATTCGATGAGGATATAGGACTCATTTTACATAGTGAGCTTTAGGCTCTTAATCATTTTCTGAGCTCGAGGCTCTTTTCACACTTTGAGCTTTAAGCTCTAATCGGTGGCTACTCTGATCACAACTGCCGTTATCTGATTGTACATTCATATATGGAATGCATCTATCACAATCAATCATATTATGAAGCACGTAGTTCTGCACATTCACATACAAGCAGCACTTTAATATCTCAATCCAATATAACAGTCATTAGACCTTCATTGTCCGAAATCAACAATCAAGCTACATTCATTCAATCATTTCAAGACAGAATTTAAGCAAACAAGTGATTAAGTAAGACCGTTTAGGTTACTCACAATTTGCTCCTAAAACTATTGCCTCGAAATCCCGGCAACATCTAGAGGATGGTGCTCAATTCCTTCCTCTATATTATGCAAAACATACACATATATCACAATATGCATAATTATATATTTTTTTCAATAATGCCCATGTAGGAAATGAATTATGCACAATGCATGTTCATGATAATCCCAGGTATCCTTCCATCAATTGTTTTCACAAAAATCTCTCTCATATCAAAACTCATCTAAGTATAATTCATACTTAGGTTTATGTCTCACTAAAACCATTAAAATCACAATTCATTTCTCCTTAGCTTACTTTTAGATTTTTCCAAGACACTCTTTCGGGTCTACTGTTCACGTTAAATCAAAGAGTGAATTTGATATAATTTGGTTATACCATCTTCTAGGAAAGTGTTCCTCAATCATACAGAACCTATCTTGGGACAATTGACATAACTCTCTCTAAAGATGTCAGCTTAAGATAATCTTAGGGTGATTTTAAAGAGGATTTCGAAATCTACCAATTTTGTGAAGACTTGAAGACAAATTCTATTGTCTGAAGGGTCAAAACAGACCAGGGGATAACATTAGACAATAATGTACAGAAGAAGAAATTTCTATCATATAAGTAGAAAGTAGACGAAATAAAAATTAGATGAAGCAAAAAGTAGACTAAGCAGAAAGTAGACTAAGCAAAAAGTAGATGAAGTAGAAAGTAGACTAAACCGAAAGTAGACAAAACAGAAAGTAGACTAAGCAGAAAGTAGACGAAGCAGAAAGTAGAGTATGGAGAAAGTAGAAGAAGCAGAAAGTAGACTAAGCAGAAAGTAGACGAGGCAGAAAGTAGGCTAGGTAGAAAGTAGACTAAGCACGAAATAGACGAAGCAGAAAGTAGACTAAGCACAAAGTATACTAAGCAAAAAGTAGACTAAGCAGAAAGTAGACTAAGGAAAAAGTAGACGAAGCATAAAGTAGACTAAGAAAAAAGTAGATGAAGCAGAAAGTAGACTAAACAGAAAGTAGACGAAGTAGAAAATAGACTAAGCAGAAGGTAGACGAAGCAGAAAGTAGACCAAGCAGAAAGTAGACAGAACAGAAAGTAGACTAAGCAGAAAATAGATGAAGCAGAAAGTAGACTAAGCAGAAAGTAGACGAAATAAAAATTAGATGAAGCAGAAAGTAGACGAAGCAGAAAGTAGATGAAGTAGAAAGTAAACTAAGCAAAAAGTAGACGAAGCAGAAAGTAGACGAAGCAGAAAGTAGACTAAGTAGAAAGTAGACAAAGCAGAAAGTAGACAAAGCAGAAAGTAGACGAAGCAAAAAGTAGACTAAGCACAAAGTAGACGAAGCACAAAGTAGACTAAGCAGAAAGTAGACTAAGATGATACTATCTATACTCCTCAACTCAAAAACTTTTTTCTTGAACATCTCTTAGTCTTCATCAACTCTCATACAAAAACTTATATATTCATACATGCTCAGTGAAGAAACAGAGCATATCACCTTTCCATATCTAACTCTCTACACTAATCCTATACATCATTTCATTGCTATTTCAACTCCAAGAATCATTTCCACAACACCTGGTCACTAATAATCCATCAAAACCTAAATATTACTATATCCCCAATTTTCATCGCCTTAACACAATGTTCAAGAATATAAATATACGTAAATGCTATGATCATGCACTGACCATAAATTCCTCAACTTTATTTCAAAAATCCACATCTCTAACAATTTTATTAACTACTTACTTGTTGAAGACTCCAAAGCATCAACTATGTTCAAGCCTTAACTTCGTACAAAATTTCGTAAACCCCTGTGAACACTAACCAAATTCTAGTTTTTCTTAAGGAAGAAGAAACACTTAGTAGTAGAGGAAGTGGTGAGGGATATAAAAAAATCAAAGTTAACTCTCGAAAGGAGTTTGATGGAAAACTCTGTGTATAGGAAGAAATTCGGAGAAGATGATAATAAGGAAAGAACAAATCCCTTTTTAACTCTCAGATCACTCAAACTTACTTCTGACAAATAATAAAGGCAACTTTACACTTGTCACTTTTCCCAAGGTCTAATTCTAACTAAGTTTCTTGGAAACTAACTCCATTAATTCTATCTTTACAGTCCAATTATCTCCAAATCTTCATTTGATTTCTTCTTTTCTTTTTCATGTTTTCCATAATACTCTATAAATTCCAAAATAGATCCTAAATTCACTAAAATTCACAATTATATTAATTCCACTACTTAATAAAATTTTCAAAATAAAATAAATTCCAAGTTCATAATTTTCCCAAAAATGACAATTCAGTCCAAATATACCCGAAATTATTCATGAATGTATGTACAATTATTTTCATGTGCAAAACCTTCACTATTCACGTGTATTTGTATGTCATATTTTGCATGAGCATGAAAAATGCATTTCTAAACACTCATTAATCACTCATATTTACTATTCTAACCTCCCAAAGGTGATGGGATGTTACAACATGTGGTTCAGCCTTACACAAGAGAATCATATCATCAACATAAAACCAACGTGACAATTTCAGATCCATACATTTATAGTGATACTAAAACAAACTATTACTATACACCATTTTAGTCACTAATATTGACTATCCCTCCATTGCTAAAGTGAATAGATAAGGAGAAAGAGGGTCTCCTTGCTTGATCCCTCTAATGTTATGAAACGGTTTCGTAGGAATCCCATTGACTAAGATCATCATTGAAGTAGTTTGGATACGTTGGAGTATCCACAGTCTGAATCTTAGAGGTATGTTGACGGCTTCCAAACATTCTCTCAAAAAAGCCTAACTAATGGTGTTGTATGCGTTAAATAAATCAATCTTTAAAGCACAACTCTTGATCTTTTTTTCAGTGTGATATTCCCCCAGCAAGTATTGCAGTAACAATATATTATCCCCAATGCTTCTCGAAGGAAGTAAAGCCCCTTAAGACTTATTTACCACCTCATCCAATAAAGCTTTCAATCTATCAACCAATAAGGATGCTATATTCTTGTAAACCGTAAAGGAACACGAAATAGGACGGTAGTCCGAGATCATCTCTAGTCTTTGCTTCTTAGGAATTAAACATATATACGTATGATTAATCTCCTTCAATAGTGAACCAGAAGAAAAAAATTCTAACACTTCCTCTATTAAAAAAGATCCCGTTATGTTCCAAGTTTGCTGAAAGAAACCTGTCGAGTATCCATTGAGACCATACGATTTAGAGCTATGTAGCTGAAATAACACCTCTTTCACTTGCTGAGCAATAAAAGGGGCATTTAACATCTCTAAAGTACCTGGACTTGGACAGAAATCCGTCACATTTTTCACCCCAAATTTGATCTACTGAACTTTAAGACTCCTTATTAGCATCATAAAGTACCCTCGAATATGTTCAAATAACTCTTATTGACTAGTGAAATTATTTCCCTCCTCGTCCTTCAATTCCATAATAGTGTTAATGTTTCTCCAAGCTAACATCGACGCCTGAAAAAGTCTTGAATTAATATCCCCTTCTTTAAGCCACGTCTGTCTAGCTTTTTGCTTAATGATCAAATTTTGTAGTGTAAGAGCTTCGTGGTACTGCTTTATATGGTTTGCTTCAATATTCCTCAAATTAACATTGAAAGGGTCAGTATAACATTGCTTTTAAAACTCAGTCAATGATTTACCCAGTCCTTCTACATTCTGTGTTCTTCCTTTTCTAAACTCTTTTATAGTGATTTTCGCAAGCCTCAATTTCCACATGAGCTTATAAACTTTATACCCAGCTATCGTTGTATTCCAAACTTGCTAAAACATTGACATAAACCCTTCCATCTGTAGTAATCCGTTAAAGAATTTGAACGACGCCCCTCTCTTATAGCGAACACACATCTGTTGAACTAGAATAGACGCATGATCAGAAAATACCGATTTTCTAAACACTGCAGAGGCTATGGGGAAAGAGTTTATCCATCTTTGATTCACCAAAGCTCTATATAATTTTTCCTAATGAACATATTACCCTTTTTTTTATTCTCCCAAGTGAACCATCTGTCAGGGCCTCTAAGATCCACTAAATCAGTACTTAGGAGCAATTGAATTAGTTCTGCTCCTGAACCACATAGAAGGTTGCCCCTCCTTCTGCTATGGGGAAAGAGTTTAGCCATCTTTGATTCACCAAAGCTCTATCTAATTTTTCCTAATGAACATATTACCCTTTTGTTTATTCTCCCAAGTGAACCATCTGTTAGGGCCTCTAAGATCCACTAAATCATTACTTAGGAGCAATTGAATTAGTTCTACTCCTGAACCACATAGAAGGTTGCCCCTCCTTCTACTTCATCTTATCTAAGACAACAATTAAAATCCCCTAACACCAACCACGAGTCTTGCATACCCCCATATAAAACCAGTAACTCCTTCCACAACTTAGCTCGTTGAAAAGCAAAATTTGAGGCATATACAATTGTGACCTTAAAATGGATCTTACCTATTAACCATCAGTGTAGATGAATGAATTGATCTCCCATCTTTACTACATAAGCCTCAACTATGTCAGCATTATACCAACACATAATCCTGCCATTATAGTGATGAATGTGATTTGAGAAAGATTTCCACTTAGAACCCAAAAAAGTCATCCCATTCTCGACAGCACTAGTCTTTATTTTTATTTCTAGAATTCCTACCAAAATAGGTTTTTTTTATGACTATCAACTTTTTAAGGGGATCATTTAAGCCCCATACGTTCTATACTAATATCGTCATCTGAAGGGGACCTTAAAAAAGACACTCTGGGATATAACCCTTTTATGCTTTTTCTTCTTGGATTTTTTTTTACCTACACTCCTTTTCCCAACTCCTACTGAAAACTGACTAGGCTCACCCACTTCTGTATCTGATTTTGCGTCTTTCCCCAGAGTAGTACTTGGTTCGGTATCTTCTGAATCAGCAGACTCCATTTGATTAATTTCTCTAGTCAATTGTTCTGCCTTCTTGCTAATCTTCTTCCCAACTCGCTTTACTAACTGATAACTAGTAATAGGAACCGAAGGGTGTGAAGGTTCCTCATCACTTATACTCCCACTTGCACAAACCAACTCCCCACAAATTTCTTTGTCTTTTTCCAGTTCCCCTGAAAGAGCTGCATCCATATCACTATCCAACTTCTTAAAATTCTCCAGAGGAATCCCAAGCATTTTTTCACCACCTACATTGTCTAGGTTCACCTGCACGTCTTCAGTCTGTATCACTTTTTGATACTCAACTAAGTTAGTCATAATCCCATTCACTTCCACAGTATGTCCTTGTTTAGTTAGGCTCACTTGTCCCTCATCCATAGTCTCCTGATTCACTAAATCCTCATGCCAACAAGATTTCAATATTTTACCAATAGCAACCCATCTTTTACTACTAGATACAGGTTTCCATAGATAAGAAATGAAAATTTCATCTCTAACCATCACACCTGTTTTACCTAGATGAAGAATAGGCAATGTTTTTGGGAGAGATGCATTCTTTGGAATCTCAATGCAAATCTTTACATAACCGATTATTTCCATTGCTGCAATTTGAGAGTCTATACATATTAGTTTACCCAAAGCACTCGTCAGATGACTTAACCCCTCCACTGTCCAATACTCTATCGGTAAACCATGAAACTATACCCATAGAGGAATTGCTGTCCAAACCCATACCTAGTTTCCATTACTGTAGAAATAAGGGTTGGTCCCTAATATGCCATGGGCCTTGCTCAATAATCTCCGACAGTTTAGAGTTCTCAGAAAACTTGAATAACATCAACCCATCCTCTTTAAGCTTTACTTTCTTTAACCCCTTCTTTCCCCGTCGAGCCAATGTCCAAGCATTAACTGTTGGAAAAGTCATTCTTTTCGACCAGAAGAAACTTACCAAAGCATTCGACCAAGCTCTAGCTCCAGCTTGTAGCAACTCCAATGGGAAAGAGAAGATCCCATCTTGAAGAACATTTGGGTAGAATTTTTATTTGCCTTAGTTTTATTACACGCTAAACTTGTTTTTCCAAGCTTTAGCTGTCTTCAACTTACATTGATTCCTCTCGTTTATATCCTTCAACTCATTAAACTCTTCTGTCGCTTTGCCCTTGAGCTTCTTATGGGATGATGGTGGAAAGGACTCCATCGACAGTGAAGTATCTCCCATAGCTTAGAGACCCTATGGAGAGAAGCCGACCTCTACCTCTATTATTACCATCGAAAATTACCAGCCAACCCACCAACAAAAGCTAACCTTATAAAGTAGGAATGAGATAGTGATGGGCATAAATGTAAAACTACCAAAAGGGCAGGAATGAAAAGTAGAGAGAAATTAGAGAGAATTTTACCAAAAGGCCGGAAAGTTTGATCTTTATCCTTTAGCATCCTTTGTTTCTCAAATAAGTTAACAAAGGATTCTTTACTCCATTTTTTTAAGTTTGTTTCCATGACCTCACTATTACTAGCAACATCACCATCAATAACAACCCAGGTTGTGTTCACTGGCCGGTTCTTTAAACTCATCATAAGATAGCCATATCACCTGGAATCGGAATGGTCACTTGGAAACATCTATAACCTTGATGCACCATGATGTTCCCTACGTGTGCCACGAAGCAATCCCAAGTATTTCTAATGGAGACCATAAAGTCTATGTAGTGGGCACGTGGTTAAAGCTTGCTACGTAGGAATAGAACAAAGTAGTGGTTTGATATTCTATTTTCTTTAAAAGAATATGCAGTAGCTTATTTCCAGTTGTTTTCCTATTCTTCCAAGTCGTGTACGAGGACATAGAAGTAGTCGTTAAATTCCATTTGTATTTAATATATGAATTGATGTCAATAAAGGAAGCTTAATTCTCAAATTCACTTATGGTTTTTTTATTCTCACCCTAAGCAAAATAATCAATTCACTACAGCTTTAACTGGGACCTATCATTGGTATCAGAGCTATGGCTACCAATAAAAAATGCATTGAAGTTTTGGAGTTTGGTTTTAATGGGCTCCAAAATGACGTTACTAGAATGGAAGGAGGACTGAATGACAAACTTAAGCAATTAGAAGAAGTCATCAATAAAATGTCTACTTTACTTGTTTCCAATTGAGAACCTTCCAATCCTTCTCTTTCTGAACCCACCCATTAAACACCAATTCATTCCACAACTAACCCATCCATAAGAGACACGTCACAAGCCCAAACAGAAGGAGGTCAACAACTGTTCTTCTCTTAACTACCCAAATTAGAATTTCCACGATTCTTAGAAGGAGATCCGACTGAATCATTTACCAAAGTAGATCATTTCTTTGAATACCAAAACACTGTGGAATCATAAAAAATACCATTAGATTCTTTCCATTTGGAAGGAGAGGACAACCAATGGTGGCAGTGGTTGTGACGCTCTTGCCAGGAAGAACGACAGGAGTTAACATGGAAGTTGTTTCAAGAAGAGCTTAAGGCATGGTTTGGGCCAACTGATTGTGAAGATTTTGATAAAGCATTAGCCAAAATCAAACAAGTAGGCCTTTTGCTAAAATACCAGAAAAAGTTTGAAAGACTTGGGAATACAGTTCATGGGTGGTCTTAAAAGGCTCTTATCGGTACCTTTATTGGAGGTCATAAAGTAGACGGGGCTGAAGGCATAAGGATGTTTAAATATAAGACCTTGAAGGAAGCAACTAACCTCACGCGCATAAGAGACGAATAGCTACAACGTTAATATAAATTTATAAGGTCCAGCAACCGTAACACTCATAACTTTGCCTCTTTAGCAAAGACCAAAACCGTAACTAACTTCAAGAGGCTATCGTGGGGGGAGATGTAGAAACGACGAGCACAAGGGTTGTGCTTCAATTACGATGAGAAATTTTCACCTGGACACCAGTGCAGTAGTCCCCATTTATTACTGTTGGAAGGCTGTGATGGGGAAAATTAGACTAAAAGTTCATTGCCAGACGAGCCCGAAATTTAGCTCCACGCAATTTCTGGATGTAGTACTCAGAACATAATGCAGATTTTGACAAAAATCGGCACACAATTGTTATCAGTTTTGATTAACAGTGGGTTTACACATAACTTCATCAGTGAGAGACTTGCTAACCTCCTGCAATTATCAGTTATCCCAACAAAGGCATTTGAAGTCAAAGTTGCTAATGAGAAAACCTTAAGATGTTAAGGGCGATTTAATGATGTTCAAATTTCTCTCCAAGGTATCCCTTTTGTCCTTAAATTGTACACATTACCTTTAACGGAATTTGATGTGGTCTTAGAAATCCAGTGGCTGGCACAATTAGGAATGGAGAGTTGCAATTGGAAACAATTAACTGTGAAGTTTCAATAGAATGGCCGAAATTGCAAATTGCAAGGGGAAAAATGCTCTACTCATTCAGTTAGTACTCAATCAGACCTTCTCTAAAATGGCACAAGGCAGCTCTATAATAGCCATTTGTCTATAAATGCCTAAAATAACACCGAAACGATAATTTTATCCTGAAATGGACAAATTGCTAGAATATTATAAGGATCTATTTGTGGAGACATCATAGCTACCACCTCAAAGAGAAATTGATCACCGGATCACTTAATCAGACCTAACACCGGTCCTTTCTGATCTTTTAATTTGTTAGTAAAAAAAAGATAGATCTTGGTGCTTTTGTACTGATTACAGAGCATTAAATGTTGTCACCTTTAAAGATAGTTTTCCAATTCCCACTGTAGAAGATATGTTGGACAAACTTCATGGAGCCATTTACTTCACTAAATTAGATTTAAGGGCAGGTTACCACCAGGTACTGGTAAATCCTCTTGATATACATAAAACTACATTTCGTACCCACAATGGCCATTATGAATATTTGGTTATGCCTTTCGGCCTTTGTAATGTCGCTTCTACATTCCAAGCCATTATGAACTCCATCTTCCATCCTTAACTTCACAAATTCACTTTAGTTTTTTTATGACATCTTGATTTATAGCCACAATTGGAATTTGCATCTTACACATGTTAAAATAACTTTTGAAATACTAAAGTAACACCTATTTTCTGTTAAACTTTCCAAATGTGTGTTTGGATTGTAAGAACTTGAATATTTGGGTCACATTGTTACTCCCGATGGTGTTAAGGTTGACCAATGGAAAATTCAAACTATGGTGGATTGGCCTACGCCTACTAACATTTTTTAGCCGCATGGGTTTTTAAACCTTACAGGTTATTACCGAAAGTTCATCTGCAATTATGGTGTCATTGCTAGACCAATCACAAACTTGTTAAAAAAGGGCCAATTTGAGTGGACTGGTGCATCTGAAACTACTTTCATTGCTCTAAAAAAAAGCCATGACTACAATTCCTAAACTTGCCATGCCGAATTTTAGTCAGCCATTCATTATAGAATTTGATGCTTTTAGAGATGGGATCGGTGTAGTTTTAACGTAGTAAGGAATGTTGATTGCATTTATAAGTTGAGCTTTAGGCGTGTTTAAAAGATCTTGGTCGGTCTATGCAAGAGAGATGTTAGCTAATCTTCAACCAACAAAACTTGGAAACCTTATTTGTTGGGGCGGAAGTTCTATATTTATACTGACCAAAGCAGTCTAAAACACCTTCTGGAATAACGCATTATGACTCCTAAACAGCAGAAATGGTGGACAAATTGCTTGGATATGACTATGAAATTAGATACGCACCTGGCAGAGACAACAACGTTGCAGACGCATTGTCGTAAATGGCTAGAAACCCGTGCCTTGACATAATTTCTATTCCCCAAACTTCATTATAGGACGACATCAAAATTGCAATAAAAGATGATTCTTACATACAAAAAATTGAGCAACAAACTCAAGCTACTCAAAATCCTGGACAGCCTTACATTTGGTGTAATGGCTTAATTTACTATAAAATCAAGTGGTGGTACTTTCCCATTCTCCGGTCATCAACCAACTTTTGAAATAATTCCATGACTCGTAGATTACTGAACATTCTGGGGTTTTACTGATTTACAAACGTCTGGCATAATAGTTCTATTGTCCTTCCATGCATAAATCAATACATAATTATATAGCTTCTTATGTAGTGTGCTAATGCACTAAAGTAGAGAATTTGTCACCAGCTGGCCTACTACAACCTTTGCCAATTCTATGTCAACTTTGGGATGATGTTACAATGGATTTGATTGATGGCTTGCCAACTTCAAATGGTAAGAATTCCCTTTTTATAGTTGTTAACAGGCTAAGCAAATCTACCAATTTTGTGGCCTTAGCTCACCCATACACAGTAAAATTGGTAGCTAATAAATTTATTGAAGCAATTGTAAAGCTTCATCGAATGCCTAAGTCAATTATTTTAGATAGAGATCTGCTTTTTGTCAGTCATTTTTTGCAAGAATTCTTCAAAATGTCAGGCACTAAGATCATCTCCGCCTATCATCACAGACTGATGGCCAAACGAAGGTGGTTAACAAGTTTATTGAACAATATTTGCGTAGCTTTGCATATCAAAACCCTCACAAGTGGCTTGCCTTCCTTCTATGGATTGAATACTGGTACAATACTATTTACCATGCCTTCGCTAGTATGAAACCCTTCCAAGCTCTCTATGGCAGGCCATCTCCAGCTATTCCCAATTATAATGAAAGCCAATGTCCCATTAATGAAGTGGATCAAAATTTAATAGCACGGGATGAACTGTTGTAGCAACTTAAACTCTACCTTCAGGCTGTAAATAATCACATGAAACAACATACCAATTCTAAGAGAAGATATGTTGAGTTTCAGGTCGATGATATGGTCTTTCTTAAGCTACACCCTTACTGCCAGAAGTCTATTTTTATAAGGGCTTACTAGAAACTTGGCAGTCGATTATATGGTCTATATCCAGCTGTTGAAAAAACTGGCGAAGTTGCTTATAAATTACATCTTCCACCAGACTCTCGCATCCACCCAGTATTTCATATACCTCTCTTTAAGAAGAAGGTGGGAGCTACGATTACGGCCAGCTCGGACCTTCCACCTATGACTAATGATGGAGATGTGTTTATCGAACCAGAAGCTATATTGGAGATTCATTGGGTCAAACGAGGATCACAATTCGTTGAGCAAGTTCTTATCAAATGGGAAAAGTTGTTCGTGGACAATGCCAAATGGGAGGATTCGCAACTTGTCCTCGATCATTTCCTACTTTCAACCTTAAGGAGAAGGTTACTGCCAAAGGGGGGTATTGATGCACCACGATGTTCCTTACATGTGCCACGAAGCAATCCTAAGTATTTCTAATGGAGACCATGAAGTCTATATGGTGGGCACGTGGTTGATGCTGTCTGGTAGGAATAGAACAAAGTAGTGGTTTGATATTATATTTTCTTTAAAAGATCATGCAGTAGTTTATTTCTAGTTGTTTTCCTATTCCTTCGAGTCTTGTATAAGGACATAAGAGTAGTCGTTGAATTCCATTTGTATTTAATATATAAATTGCTGTCAATAAAGGAAGTTTAATTCTCAAATTCATTTGGGGTTTTTTTATTCTCACCCTAAGAAGAATAATCAATTCACTATAGCTTTGACTGGGACTTATCATCTCCCTACTAACACACTGAAACAAGATAGGGCAATGATTCGAATGAGTATGTGGTAAGTGTCTGACCAAAACCTCTGGATGTCGCAACCTCCACTTAGAAATCCAACCTTTCCTACACTCTTGCTAAACCCTTCCTTTTGCTACACCATGCAAAAGTAGGCCTTTGGAACCTAAGATCCATAAGACTACACGCTGTCATCATATCGTGAAAATAGCTACAATGAGTAAGTGTTGGTATTGTGCCACCAAACTTCTCGGAGTAGTTAGACACATCATTCAAATCACCAGCTATAACCCAAGGTAGGGAAAAAGTAGTATCGAAATCCTCCAAATATTGTCAAAGGTTCCATCTAACTTAAAGCACAAGACTAGCATACACCACAGTTAACAAACAGTCTATTACACTATCAATCTTAACAATTGCATTAACAATATGTGGAGAGGAATAGAGTACGTCTAAATCCAACAATTGATCATCCCAACACAACTAACTACCACCAGCAAAACCAACCAAGTTAGCAATGTATTAATTTGGGAACTTGAACCTCTGAATCATCCTTTGTGCCCGAGATCCAGAGATACGAGGTTCAATCACAACCAAAATCGAAGGCTTCTTAGTACTCAATAAGTCCTTGGAATTTTGCAGGAAGGACTTGTTTCTTGCTCCTCTGCTATTTCATAGGACTAAATCCATTAGACGTGGCTATAAGATTCCCTGGTGTCAACTGCTCTCCAGGATGAGCAACCTTACTTCACTTGTCACTAATGCATGTTGTTCATTATTTGGAAACTGTGTTTCCAAAACCACCGTATTCGACATGTATTCATCAGGAGGTCAACCATGATGCATGTCCAAGCCCTAATTATGTGGTGGTGAGGAGTGGGAATGGATGAAAGGAGACATATCCTCCTCCATAATGTCCTTTAGTTAATAACATCACCATAATTAACTAAATTGAGTCTCTGTCTGATCCCTAGCATCTTGATGTTGTAAACCTTACGAAAACCTCAAAAAGGTAGCCTTAGGAATATGAGCAGTGGCTTTAACCTGTGGGCCAACCTGTTTAGATTGTAAAATGGGTACATTAGAGGTCTTAGGCTTTAAAGTAATAGAGGCATTATTGGGCTGGACTTGTTTACTAACCACACCTTGGGTTCGAGAACTAGTGTTGACCTTTGCCCTTTCAATGGATCTTTGGAATCCCCTCATTTTGCATCATTTCCACCTCATTTAGATTCACTCCATCTTCCTCGTACAAATTCGTAAATCCGGATCCCTTGTTATTATCATCATTGGAAAGTTAACTCCCTTGATTTGTGGGATTTGTTCGTGGGTTACTACGTCCCCTCTGAGTCTGTGCCATCAGCCATGAACCAAAATCCCATGCACACTCCTCCAACTCCTTACCATGATCTCTATGAGCATCTTTCCTTGACACTAATATAGTAGTTTTCGACTAGTCAACCATCAAAACTTCAGTACCTAAGTCATCATCTGGTGGGGAGAAAGGGCAAAAACCTTTGTGTCCAGAACAAGCACATCGGAAGCATCTTAGAGTCAAACTTTCATACTTAATAGGTTGCTACCTTCCTTCAAAATGAATCTTAGGCACTTAGGGTTTCCCAAAATCAACTTCAACGCAAACTCTTATGAATCATCCCTTATTAGTAAACTTAGTTCTTGGATAAACCTTGATAGTTTTCCCAATAACGTTTCGGAGAGCTGTCAAAATACGTTCATGGTAATATTCTACTAGTAAATAGGGTAAAAGAATCCAGACAGTCGTTGAGTTAATGGTAGCACATTGTAGGTTGAAATCCAGTTGGCATTTTTGCATAGTCATGTAATGGCCAAAGATAGTCCAGGAACTCGCATCAACAACAAATTGCAGATCCTTCATTCTCAAAAACCTTGCCAGAAAGAAACGCTCCCCTAACTCAATGAGATCAAAATCACCCTCGGATGCCATATCTTATGTAATTTCTCCATCAAAACCTTGTACGATATGGATCACTCTAATAGTTTCAAAATGAAACTCTTTTCCCATAGTTGCTGAATATGATTCTGGAGCCTATCTAAAATGGTAATCTTAGGCCAACAATCTAAAGTAGAGATAGAGATCAGACCCTCATTAGATTCTAAAGATCCGAGTTCATCATGATCAAGGGTTGTTGCAACCCTCCCTACCATTACTTCTATAAACGATGGTTGTTGTGATGCCACCCTATTCATTGCCACATCATGTGATGATGTTAGTATCCCACTCTCAGCAGTAACATTCGCTTTGATCTTATTTATGCTTCAAACTAAGAGGTCATCCTCTTTGCCCGATCTACTCCCTACTTTTTACACGGCATCCATTTGTTATTTGGTTCTAATTTGGAATAGTATGCCAAAACGACTGATTTCTTTAATTAACTTATCCAACATCGCTCCAATCCATACTTTACAGACATATTTTGGGTTGACATTTCCAAAGCTCATTTAAAATAGGGATTACATTTTTACTTTGGCTTCGCTCAATCTAAAATCAATGATTTTGGTTTAGTTAATTAGGTTTTGGGTCAGATTTGAGTTTTCTAAAAGTTTTAGGTCGAAATCACTCAAGCTGTCTAGTCCAACTTGGCACAAAGTCAAATATATCAAATATAAATGACATTATTTTGAATAAAATGATATCATTTTTAAAATTAAAAGGAGAAAATAATTGAGTTTAGCTCAGGATTAATCAAGGTTGGGTTTAAGTCAAGAGTCTTAGGTTGGTTTACGCCTCAAACTAGGCTCAAGCCTTCATAAAAGCTTTTAAGCTTGGGATCAAACTCGATGGACCCTATTTCATGTATTTTTAAAATTGCTCGATACCCTGAATGTCACTTACCTATTTCCATATGCATGACATATTACCAGCATACATAGTTTTATCATTTGCAACTTTACATCCATCTTATAAATATGATATTACCTGTGATTATGTGAATGAAACCCAAATTATTTTATCTTTATAACTTACTTGGTGCTCATCTGTAACATCCCATCACCGATGGGAAGGGTAACATAGTAATATGGAACGGGTTAGGAGTGTTTAAAATTGTTTAGCTATGTTCATACATTCATATATGCACGTGAATAGTAAATTTTGCATATGTAATGATTGTAGATGCATTCATGACAGTTCCCGGTATATTTGTTCATAAATGTAATTGTTATGAAAATATGATTTTTGTGCTTGAAAATTTAAATTGGAGTGTGTCTTTGTGAGTTTTGAATTTTTGGAGAATTTTAG
>JANQBM010379674.1:0-19217 GCA_025594535.1 Erythroxylum domingense
TTTGGAGGAAACCAAACTAAAGAAAATATAAACAAAGTTAAGGACCCCAAAACTAAATGAAAAAATTGATAAATTAACATTTTAGTGTTATTATTATTATCATTATCAGATAAAATTTTAAGTTTGTAATATAATTTGATGGAATTTTAAACTTTAAGAATACTTTTTAATATTTATTAATTAAGTTATAGATTGATTTTTTTAAAACAATGAAGGAATTATATTAACTAAGATTTAAGCTTACATCATTAGCAATATATAATGATTAAACCATTAAAAAAAGGAGACTAACAAACTAGCCACATAAGTTGAAAATAATATTTTAGGTTAAATACTATACTAAAAGAATTACAATTAGAATCTAGGACTCCCAAATGAAGATCAATTAGAATCTAAAAATGTAGATAATATTTGATCTTCATTGGGAGATGACTACCTAATGAGCTTTGTTTGCCAATAGGATTTATATAATCCAAAAGATAATATTGGTTGCCATTACATACTTGTACAAGGTTAGACCTTTGTGAAGTTTATTCCCTCTGAATGGCATAAATGCAACATACGAAAAGCAAATTTGATGATATAAGCATATCACTTCATATATTTTGTAGTTTTATTAGTTCAATTCACAATAATGGTCATTCCCTATCATTATAAAATAAATGCATTAAATGTTGGATTTTTAACTAGATAACATGAGAGTAGGGAGCATTAGTTTCAAGAACCAATTAACACAATAAGGATAATGCTATCTGTATTCCATAGCACCTATCTTTTTTTTTTAAGCCTTTGCCTCACTACCAATGAACTAATAAATAAAGATTTAGGGGATAGAATTTTAGACCAACTAAGACGAAACTATGGAATTTTAAGGGAAAGAGGCATAAATAATTCATAGCAAGAGGTTAATGGTTACTTAATTATACTGATGTCACTTAAAGAAAAAGAAATTTTTTAGTAAAAGACCATCCCGATTCAATTTGTAACGACCACTAACCATTTTTTAATATTTTATCTATAACTTCTTGTTAATATTGCAGTGATTTATGAGATTAAACAAAAATAAGAGAATTATATATAATTCATAAGAAGATATTAGAATTATTAGTCAATCATTTTATTTTATATGTAAACTAATGTTATGCATCTAGAAACATTGATTGACTAGTATTGATTCAATTTGTTTAAGAAAATTTTAAAATTAGCTTTTAACAATAATAATCATCATTTTTATGAGAATGAAGGTGAATTTTATGGAATACGTTAGTATTGATTGAATTTGGATAATGGTTCAAAAAGGGATTAAGGTACCTTTTGTATAAGTTATGATATATACAAATTAGAGCTTTCTAAATTTATTGCTATTATTTGTGCATAACAAAAGTTGTATTGATTGCAGATTAATTTTTTGCATTTCATTTTTAGGTAAATTGGTGAAGAAACATAATTCATAATATTTAATACAGTTTAGGTTTTTATTAAATGCTTAACTTTGAGGTTTGCTTTTATGTGAATTTTGTGATTTACATGATTTAAGTATATATAAAGAATGATAGGCATGTGACTTATTGATGCATTTTAACAATTCAGTGCATACCTATAGTGTTAGATTGAAAATAACTTCATGCTTGATTTGGCTAAATGGTAAATTTCAAAAATATTTTCCAAAATCAAAACACAGCAAAAGTGTAAACACCAAATCAACATGTTTTTAATCCATACATGATACGGCATAAGGAAAATAAATAAAATAAAAACAAGATCAAAATATTACTGACTCCTCGATACAGCTTCGACTCCTCGCTGTTGTGTCCTCAACTAATCCGATCTACCACTTGTTCTCCTTAGATAACTTGGTTAACAAGATATTTTGGTGGGAAATGAGAAGAAAAATGAATAGCAAACCTTTTGCTATATTCAACTAATTGAAAAGAAAAAAAAAAGAGACATTCTCATTTTTTATAATCGTTGATTTTGAGAGCTTGAAGAGAATAACACCTCACGTACATTTAGCATCAAATGATAAAAAGATGAATTGTTTTCTTACCACACCAACACCTGGATGTTTAGGAAAGAGTGAAGAGAGATAACTGACACTTCCATTCATTTGTCAAGAACGCATAAAGAACGCATAAGAACCGTCACTCAACATCCACCTTCATTCATTTTATGAATGTTAAAAAAGTTGTATGTTACATGCTTACATTCATTCATGTAGAATGCTAAAAGAGCTGTACATTATTCTACTTTAAAATAAGTAATTAAACCATTTAATGATGATGAAGCATGACCATTGCTTATTTTTTATTTTGTTTCTATTTAATTAATCTAATTAATCTAACTAAAATCCAGCCCAATATTAAATGTTCTTTGAGGCTTATAATTAATAATTAATTAGTGTAAGCCCAACATTTAATTATAGGTTTAAGACCTAATTTAATTAACTCTTAATTAAATTGGTCTAGTTTTATTGGCCCGAATCCAATTCATCCATTTCCCTCCAAACTGTCTCATTTTCTTTCTAATAACCTCTGTTTATTTTTCTTACTTTCCTTAATAACCTTCTTGAAAGCCAAGTGGGGAATCTAATTGGACTTAAATAATTTAAGCTCCAATAAGCCCAGAATTAATTTAATCTCATTAGAATTAATTCCGACTTATTAACCAAATGTCATTCCGCTAAAGCCAATTGGTTGAACTTTTGAATTACTTAAAATTATGAGAAAATGTGTTTCAAATTATTAATCCGATGTCCAATCACAAACTCTATTATGAACTATATTATAGTCATCCGCATAATAAAGGGTAAAATTACCGTTGTGCCCTTATATTGGTTTTTCTTTACAAATCTCCTGTTTCACATTACATGGTGATTAACACACAAGATCTAATCTTAGTGTTAAGACTTGATGGGTAGCTAGTCCATTAAACTACTAGCGTCAGTTTAATCACCAATCTCCGTAAACATCTAGAAGTGATGATATCATTATAAACTCTTTATTTTAGTGAATGTTCCCTGATGCATGTTTCAATTAATAATTCCAACATGTGGACATTGGATTGATACCCTATAAAAATCCATTCCGATTATATCAAGAATTATAACGAAACACATATGAGTTCACCACTCATCAAGATTGTGGTTCGTAATAAACGAATGCAAAAGTATATGTTTTAAGATTAAAGTAACGACCTACTTTATTCTTTAAAAACATACGTGATTCCATATTCATTTAATAGTGCCATTATGAATACTCAACTACTATCATGATTTGAAACTCATCATTCCCTTGAAGTAAACTCCTTTACTTACACGGAGGTAACTCGCAACACTATAGTTTAAACCATAATCAAGCGACCAACTTGATTATTCGACTGTGAATTAATTAATTTAGATTATAATAAGATACAAGTTTCCCATGCATCTCCATGTATATGTATATTACTTACAAAGGAACCTTGGTAACTTATGACTAATTATATTATGCTTACACAAATAAAACCAAACTCTTTTGTTTTATTAATAATAAATATTTTCATTGTAATATTGTAACTGGAAGAAAATTAAGTTATATGTAAATACACTTTCTTTTTAAGGCATTATATTTACATAACCCTAATATATAGCCACTTCAAAATTTAATTGTGGATGCATTTTAACAATTGGGTGCTTCATATGTATGCTATGCGTGTTAAATGATTGAATTATGTTGTTTATATGACTTGAGGCTTGAAAGATGATTGCTATGTATGTGTGTGACATATTGTGATAATTATGGTTAGTTAGGGTGAATAAGTGGACATCATAATAGGGTAAGTATCATCCAATTAGTAAAAAAAAAATTTTTTGGTGCTAAATAAAGGTAAGTACCAATCCAATAACCCATATGAATTATTTGGCACCAAAATAGAACAAGTGTCAATCCATTATATAGGGTGAATTCATTAATACTACATTATGATAGGTACCATTACATTGGTCCAGATAAATTTGTTAGCACTACCTTGAGTAGGTATAATGTGTTATATTTGTTTTATTATGATTTTCATCTAGTTTATATGTATTATTTAATATTATGAGTGCATAGTGAAATTATGAAGACTTAAGTAGGTCTTTTGAATATGATTTTGTAGAGATTTTTAAATAGAGAGAGAATATTCTTTAAATTATTCTTATTGAGTTCTATAAGTTTACTAAGTTGTGAACTTTTAATACGATATTAAAATTTGAATAATTTGCTTTTTCCATTGAATGAAATGTGTCATAGACCTAATCAAATTGATTGGAATTCAGAGTATGATAATTATACACATCATAAATTATTTTTTATTGTAAAATATAATTTCAATAATATTGAGAATTATACCCATGTACTAAGTATATTTAAAAGTGATACTTCTCATAACTTGAACCCAACGTCAACATGTCTTTTGCTATACACAATCTACTAACTCTAAGAGGTCCTCTTTGTTGGGAAATTAAATTTGGAATTGGTAATGGGATGCAAACTTGATTATGATTTGATATTTGGAGTAATAAGGATCCCCTTTACCCTATAGCTGAGATATTTCATAGAGTACATGGTTAGTACAAGAGCAAAAGTAAAGGAACTGATCAAGGACAACCTCAGAGGGTTCACAACATTTTTAAAGCTCTTTTTCCTTTTGAAAATTGATATTAAACTCTTAGGAATACTTTTTAATGGCTTTCTTGTCATCCTTCTTTAAAAGCAAGGCTCAGTTATGGCTCTAAGTTGTGACCCTCTTACTGCCCTTCCCTACCTTTGCCACTGTCCATCTTCTTCCTTAGCTGCCTTTCATCTCACCCTCGTAACTCAACCTTTCCCCTCTTGGTTTTCTTCTTATACTTTAATCTAAGATTAGGGCCATTTTTGTCTTCTAATTATTGCTCCCTTCCTACCTTTGCCTTTTTTACAATTTTTCGTATAGTCTTTTGTCTACTCCTTACTTGTCATTTGTAGCCTTCCATTTCTAGCAATACGCAATTTGAATTCCCATATCTAACCTTATCTTCCCCCCAGCCAAGTCATACTCAACCTCCCAAACAACTTGCACCTTCCATAGCTAAAAAGATATCTCTACCTAGATCTTCAACAAATATGAACAAAAAATCCTTTTTACTTTGAAAAGTTGGAAATAGTTTTTGAGCCCTCCCGTTGAGTTAGATGGTAAAGTTATGGTGGCTCTAAGTGTTGAAATTCTCTAAGAAGGAGCTAGAAGCTAGGAAACATCACTAGTTGGATTTTTGTTAAAAAAAATCCTTTTTTAGCTATCTAATCATGGACTATGATAGGTGTGATTTGCATCATGTGTTAGGTTTTAAATTGTTATGTATTAAGTGTTAAATCGAGTGTTTAGTGTGTATTTAGGTTAGAATTTTGTTAATTTATGTGTTTAAGTATTTTTATAGGTTAGCATAAGTCTTTGAGCTTAAATGTTATGTTTTTTAGGTACCTTGATGGGTTTGTTAGTGCTTTAGGTCCAACAAAAAAAAACCAAGGAGTTTCGGAGATTTTCAGGCTAAAACCACAGCATAATAGGCCACAGTCGTGACAGAGACTTCTGTCACAGGCCATGATCGTGGCATTTAGGCCATGATCGTGATAGAGAGGTTAGATCGTGCATCAGGTAGACATGCAAATCCCTAGAGGTTTGAGGGATTTTTTTGGACCATTTCGACCTAAAAATCCCTAGAGTTGTTAAGGTATTTAAGGAACATAAAGAACAGAAGATGTAACTGTTTGCATCAGTCACAATCACGAACCATAATAGAGCTTTATCGAGAGATTGAGAAAGGATATAAAGGAATAGAGACATAAAGAAGAAGCTTGATGCGAAGTGCTTCTCGAAAAAGGAGGTTTCCCGTCATCGCTGCCTCCACCATTCCATTCCAATCATATTTTCAAATTTATTTTCAATTTTATTGATGTATAGAATTGAGATAGTTGTTGAGAATAGGATTTGTTGAATGTTGATTTATGTCTAAACTCACCTTCGGGAGTTTTATCCCTTATATTCATGAAAATTGATTTATTGCGCTTTTATTGAATTATTTGTGATTCAGTTTTTGTTCTTAATAATTTGGTAATAAACTGAGAGGGTGAACCGAGTGAAAATCATTAAATTGCACTAATGAGTTAGGTAGTTTAATAGGCTTAGAATTGAATCAAACCGGTAAAATTGTATAACGAGAGATCATACATAGGTTTCCGGTAGGTTATTGGACAAATTCAGATCTAATTTAAGTTTTGGTTAAGTTGTGAATCAAGAGGTTGCAATTCCATAATCTAATTAGGGTTTATTAATTAAGGTTAAAGATTATAACTTGAGAGAGAGTAATCCACCTTAGGACCATTTAGACCCGATCATTCAATAATTTCATAATTAATTAGGTTTCATTAAGGTCAAATTAAATTCCCTTTTCTCTCAATCAGTAGTTGCAGGGTTGATTCTTAATTTGGTTGCGTAAATTGTTGTCTTGTTTATATTTTCTGAATTTGATTATTGAGATTGGTTTCGTGATTGAATAATTTTTTGTTTAGTCTTGTTTAATTAAATTGTTGAAATTTAAGTCAAACCTTAGATTTTAGGATTAGATTAGTCCTCCTTGTGGGATCGATACCTTAGGTATTATGCAAACAACCTATGCGCTTGAGGTGTTATTGAGGTTAAAAATATTAAAACTTATAATATAAGAACCTGCGATCAAGTTTTTTGTACCATTGCCAGGGAGGCAATAATTTAGCTCTATAATTTAAAGCATTAGTTAGTTTAGTTTTTAATTTTTGTTTTTGTTCTTTCATTTTATTTCAAACATCATGCTCTTGCATGAACATAAGAGTCACGAGAGGTTCGATTCGTGCAGCAGAAACGTTAGAATTGGATATCACACGATTAGAACGAATCCTTAGGAAAGCTTGGCGAGAAGAAGAAGAGAGCGAGAAATCAAAAATGGCCAAGGAGTTTCAAAAAAGTATAGACCATGGAGCGAACCAAGGATAGCAAAAGAGCATCCTCATGGACTTTATAAGACCAGGTTTCAACGCGACAAACCAAGGAGTGGCTAGACCGTCTGTTCAAATGGCATCATTTGAGATTAAACTAACACTCCTCAATATGCTTTAGTAGAATGTGCATTTTTATGGATTAGCAAAAAAGAACCCGAATGCACACATAGTGCATTTCCTTGAGATCTGTGATACTTTTTGGTATCATTAGATGTCAAAAGATGCAGTCAGAATTCGATTGTTTCCCTTCACCCATAGAGACAGAACGAAGATTGGTACCATTCACTTAGCCCAGTCAACATCACAACATGGGATCAGTTTGTGCGTACCTTCTTGGATAAGTATTTTTCATTCATTAAGACCACCAAGATTATTAAGGAAATCATAAATTTCCAGCAAGGTGATAGGGAATCAATCTATGAAATGTGGGACAGATATAAGGATCTACAAAGTAAGTGCTCATACCAAAACCTACCTAAGGAATTCCTATTGCAAACTTTTTACAATGGAGTCAACCTACCGATGAGAGGCAGAATCGATGCAACTTTAAGAGGATCACCAATGCAGAAGACTATTGGTGAAGTGGAGGAGCTCATTGAGGAGATGACGAGCAACAGCTGCTTGTGGACAAACGAGCGAAGGAGACAACCTGCTACCTTCAGAGAGTAAAGAGGAATCATCGCAGTCGATCAAATGATTGAAATGTAACAAAGATCGACAACTTGATGGGACAACTTAACAGTATAAAGGAGTCGTCCTTAGACTAGGTGAAGGTCATACAACTGAAGTGTAAGCTCTACAGACAGATGGATCATGATACCATAGACTACTATTTGATGAAGGAAAACAATCAGGAGCAAATGAACTATATGGGAGCACAATGTGGATGAGGAGGGGGTAATAATCCCTACTTTAACACTTACAACCCTGGATGGACGAACCACCCGAATGTCTCCTAGACAAACAATGTGAGAGGATAGTTGAGGCCACAAGGACAATCGGGATTTCAGCAAGATAAAACAAGCTCGATGGAATCAAAGTTGGATAAGATTGGAGGCATGGAGCATGCTCATAGGAGGCTTGAAAGCAAATTTGAGCAAGTAATGAAGAACCATGCCTCATCAATACATAATCTAGATGTCCAAGTTGGCCAATTAGCAGAGGCAATGTCTACTCAGAATGTAGGAACCCTTCCAAGAAACAACGAATCTCATCCGAAAGAATGGATCATGATTATTAGTAAAACCCAAGATGAGGAACCTAATAAGGTGAAGGAAGAAGAAGATGAAGGAGAAAGTCAAGTGGTTAAAGAAAACCTTTTAAGTGAGCCCATGATCGAGTCAACTAAGACAACTCAACTTGTATTTCCCTTCTCTATTATGGTGCAACAGGAGTTATATGCAAAAAGGGCAATAAGGAATTTAAAGGAAATTGAAAAAAACAAGATTAAGGAAGTGATCAAACAATTACAGACAGAGATCAAATTAAAGGAATCCATCAAGAAGATAGTTAAAGAGTGAATATTAGAAGAAAATCCCAACATCGCATAGAAGAAGGAGGACCCAGGGACTTTTTCATCCACTGTAGTATCAATAAAATCATCATAGACAAGGCATCCGTGGATTTGGGATCAAGTATAAACATGATGCCTTGTACCTTTAGTCTGAAGTTGGGGGTTAAGAGAATGGTGCATCAATCGAAAGGGATTATAAAGGATGTGCAAGTAAAAGTTGATAAATATACCTTTCCCACAAACTTCTACATATTGGACATTAGAGAAGATGTGGAAACTACAATAGTTCTTGGATACTGCTCGTTCAATCATTAATGTTTATGGAGGTGAATTAGCTCTGAGGATAGGAAAGGAGCAATTAACCTTCAAGGTGCCTAAGAAAGACTACGGATCTCCTTTACCTTCAATGGATATCAAGGAACCTGAACCTCGAGGAGAATGGGAGGATATCGAGGATCTTGAGAATGCATTCAAGAAGAAGCATTAGCGAAGAAGAAGGCTAGGAAAAGAGAATTGCAGGGAAGGTAACTGTAATATGGCAGCTAAAATGCAAACTTTGAGATTAATGACTACACTATCATTACGACCTATATTTGAACCATCGTGAGCTTAAAGGAACGTTGAGCTACCGACGATAAAAGAAGTGTTGCATGGGAGGCAACTCGTGGAAAATTATTACCTTTGATTGTTTTTATTAGAATGTTTGAATTCCGTAGTTAAGACTATTTTTATTTTTGAATAAAATCAAGAAGGAATAGGATTTCGGAATAAAGTGGGTGATTTCTTAAACAAGTAAAAGAGAGGTGAAAATGGCACAAAAGGATTAAGAAGTGAAATTGACAAAATTGGGAAAATAACAAAAGAAGAAAATTCAAGAAGTGGTGGAAAATTGCAAGCCACAATCATGGCTTATAATTGGGTAGGAAAGGATGCATTTTTAAAAGAAAATTTTTACCATTTGACCTTTTGCTACCTATATATTCAGTACTAGCTTCACTTTTCCATTCACTTTCATTTTCACTTTATCTCTCTTAACTTCAAGCCTTCAGAAGCTCTCACATCTCTCTACAAATTTTCAACCCTCCAAATTTTCTTCCAAATTCTACTCAATTCGTAAGAAATATGTCACACATTGAGCAATCCATCGGAAGTTGGCAATCGGGACAAAATCAAGTTGTGGGATGTAGGAGAAGAAACCAAGCAGTAAACTTTGGCACGCCCTTCCCGAACTATACAGAGGAGGAAGGTACTCATCTCCAGTCTTTGAATGCTAGATAAATAATAGTTCCTAAATACTTTGATTTTGAAACACTTGATAGGCTAGAGCTGTATGAAAGAGTAGAAAATTTAGCCGAAAGAATCCAGTGGGCCCAATTTATACGGTTTCAATTTTTTGTCTATCAGGAGCTCACTTTGGAATTTTTCAGTTCACTGACTTATGACCTTAGAAACCCCAAGGAATTTTGGTTTAGGTTGAGAGGAAGAGCTTATGAATTGAATGTAGAAATCATGATCGATATGTGTGGATTCCCCAAATCCTCCATCATCGATTAGCAGGATGATTTTTATCCCTCTCAATATTGGAATAAAATCACTGGAATTGAGCAATTTCATGCCAACAATGCTCATAACATCATAATAATGTCCCACAAACACTTGTTGCTGGACAAATTCATGTGTCAGCTGGTTTTTGACAAAACAGAAACCAACAAGTGTACCACAAAGAAACTCCCTATGTTGTGGTGCATGGACCATAATATTCTAGTTTGCACATCCAAACATGTGTTAAATGCTATTATTGCGACTCCACACAAGAGGAGCAAAAATTTAGTAATAGGTCGATATGTCATAGGTAAATATTATGGAGTGGATCGTAGTGGGTTAACGGTCCGCCTCCCTGACTTCTTACACCATCACCACTTACGGAGGGCTGAAATCCTTTATTCCCATAACATGGAACTGAGGGAAATCAGTGAGAAGATATATGTTAGGATTAGGACCAATCAGGCAAGCTTGAGTTCAGCACCATATAGGCAGGCAGAAGAGGACTCAACCAATAAAGAGTTTGAGGAAGAAGAAGAGGAAGAACAGGCTAGAAGAAAGTTCTAGATGCAATCTCCAACACTAATAAGACACTTGCGAAGAACACCAAAATGATGAAGGAAATGGCACAGACATTACAACGCCAGAGTCGGGATATTCAATGGATCCCTCAATATTTTGAGTCTCAGAGCGTTCAATTACCACCTGTAACACCGTCACCACCTCCATCTCCACGTGATTTTGTTTAACCCATTTTTCTTTCCCAAATTAGTCTTCTATTTTTATTTGTATGCTTATTTCTATTTTATTTTGTATTTAATTTTATTTCTGTCTTTTCTTGTCTTTATGAGCTTATTTGTTCCCTTCTCACATTGAGGACAATGTGTTGTTTAAGTGTGGGGAGGTATGTGTTTTGCTTTTGAATGTGATTTTGCATACTGTATGATAGTATTAGGTTGCATTTTGTAAATTGTGTCAATGTATCAATGGCTTAGACATATTGAAATTTATTTAATTTTGAACATAGTCTATTAGGTTATGAATAATCTTTAACTTGCAAAATTAGTGAATTGGGGGGGTTTTGGATGAATATACAGCTCAATTAGGATTTAGTGTAAGTTTAGCACCCTCTAAATTGCCACATTGATTCATAATTTGAGACCTTTCAACTTAAGTAGATTTACTAGTATTTTTCATGGAAAAGAGTAGCTAAAACAACAAGGTAGGTAATAAAAAATAATACAAAATGTGTTTGCTAAATTAATAACTATTCCGCTGACCCTCGGGTTATGAATAGAGCTAGTATCCAATTGAAAACGTGATATAGCCGAGTAATCGAATCGACACAAATCACAAATGTGTGCCTCCGCATCAAAAAACTATAATAACGTTTCAACCAAACTGTTTAATAAAATGACTTAGTCGAGTAACCAAATCATCATTCATCACCAATGTTTGCCTCCGAGTAAAAGACTAGGTCCTTATTAAAAAAATAATATATGTGTGTGTTCTTAATAAAAATCTACTAAACTTGTAATAGCTTGAATTTTAGGAAAATGTACTTATGAACAGTTACAAAGTAAGAATGACCAAAGAATTATTAATGTATGTGTGCAATTGAAAAGGGTAAACAAATTAACACTTGGATCTCGATTAATTTGTATATTTAGTTCAAAGCTCATAAACACAGATTTTGCATGCTAATGGTTTGATATAACTTGAATGATTATGTCAAGATTAAATTTATTTCATGAAGTTGAAGCTATTGCCTCATTGTTGCATCGTGTGTTGTGTGTTTGTTATATGTTTATTGTTTTGTTTGCTTGAAAACAAGCAAACGTTTAAGTGTGGGGATGTTGATAGGTGTGATTTGCATCATGTGTTAGGATTTAAATTGTTATCTATTAAGTGTTTAGTTTGTATCTAGGTTAGAATTTTTTTTAAATTATGTGTTTAAGTGTTTTTATGGGTTAGTATAAGTCTTTAAGCTTAAATGTTATGTTTTTGAGGTACATTGATATGTTTGTTAGTGTTTCAGGGCCAACATCGAAGAATGGAGGAGTTTCAGAGACTTTCAGGCCAAAACCACGACCCACAATCTTGACACGACCATGATATAGACTTCTATCAGTGGTCACGATCATGATAGAGACTTCTGTCACAAATCACGATCATGATAGAGAGGTTAGATGCTGGCCAAGATCATAAAAGACAAGGCCACGATCATGGCTTGCATTGAGCAGACATGCAAATAAGAGAAAAAATCAAGTTTCAAGAGATTTTTAGGACCGTTTTAACCCCAAAAAATCCTAGGAATGTCAAGGTATTTAAGGAACATAAAGAACAGAAGATGTATCTTTTTGCATCAACCACAATCCCAAACCTTAGAGAGAGCTTTATCGAGAGTTTGAGCAAGAAACGAAGGAAGAGAGACATGGAGAAGAAGCTTGACCGAAGTACTTCCTGGAACAGGATGTTTCCCACCATCGCTGCCTCCGCCATTATGTTCCAATCATATTTTCTGATTTGTTTTCAATTTTGTTGATGTATAGAATTGAGATAGTTATTGAGAATGGGATTTGTTAAATGTTAATTTATATTTAAACTCACCTTTGGGAATTTTATCCTTGATATTAATGAAATTTGATTTATTATGTTTTTATTGAATTATTTGTGATTTAGTTTCTATTCTTAACAATTCGGTATAACACTAAGAAGGTGAACCGAGTGAAAATCATTAAATTGTGCTAACAAGAGTTAGGTAGTTTAATAGGTTAAGAATTGAATCAAACCAGTAAAATTATGTAACGAGAGATCGTGCATAGGTTTCTGGTAGTTATTGGAAAAATTTAGAACTAATTTAGGTTTTGGATAAATTGTGAATCGAGAGGCTGCAATTCCATAATCTAATTACGGTTTATTAATTAAGGTTAAAAATTCTATCTCAAGAAAGAGTAATCCACCCTAAGACCGTCTAGACCTGATCATTCGATTATTTTAATAATTAATTAGGTTTCATTAAGGTCAAATTAAATTCCCCTTTCTCTCAATTGATAGTTCATAGGTTGATTCTTAATTTAGTTGTGTAAATTGCTATCTTGTTTATATTTTCTGAATTTGATTATTGAAATTGGTTGCGTGATTGAATAATTTTCTGTGTAGTCTTGTTTAATTGAATTGTTGAAATTTAAGTTCAGCCTTGGATTTTAGGATTATATTAGTCCTCCTTGTGGGATCAACACCTTAGGTACTACATGAACAAACAGTGCACGTATGGTATTATCAAGGTTAAAAATTTTAAAACTTATCATATAGGAACCTGCGATCAGGCTCAAAGGCAGTGGAAGAGCAGAGGCTTGCTAAAGGTTATGCTAACTAAAGATGACACTATAGTGTTTACTTTTACCATAAAATCCGAATCTTTAAAGATCATTGAGGAGGGACCTTATCATATTGTTTAGCTCCCCTTATTCCTTCAAACCTGGCAACCAGTTAAGAAATATCCCTCTATATGTAAATATTGACAACATTCCCTTTAAATACTAGACTACCAAGGGCCTAAGCTATTAGCAAACTATTTAGGGAAGTCTTTATGTATGGATAAAAACATAACCATGAAAAGATGTGTTGGATTATCAAGAATATGAATCAGTATGGACATTTTAAAGGAACTGAAGGAAAGCATGCCAATAGTAATAGTAGTAGATGGAAATTCACTCAAAGAAGACAAATTTTTTGTTACTTTTCAAGGAGACCCTCATCAAGACTTCAAGGGAAGGAATGGAAAGCCACTAGAAGAATTTTTAAGAAAGGTGATTATCTTGAACTAATCTGATAGGAGGAAACTATTCCAGAAGCTAACGTTAGTACTCCTCCTATTTTTAAAGCTCCTCGTTCTGAAGTTAATAAGGATAATACTCTAAGAAAGGAGCATATGAGTAAATTAATCTAAGGAGTTGACAGAGAGCTTACAATTTAAGACTCAATCTCTACTCCAACTCTATCGCCTATACAAATGGGGGAAGAACAACAAGAAGGAAATTTGGAGGAAAACTTTAAGAAGGTGTAAACTAGGAGATCTAATAGGAGAAATAGAAAAGGGTCCAAAGGTAAAGGCATCCTGAAATGACTCTTACAGTTTAGAATGTAAGCGGACTAAACAACCCATCTAAGCTTAATGTTTTGAGGATTTTTTTACTAAGGGAGAAGCCTTTATTATTTTGTCTATTAGAAACTAAAATCAAGAAGGAAAACCTAAATATGCTAAGCTACTTGGGATCACATTGGAAGTTACTCTCAAACCACTAATATCACAATTGTAGAAGAATAAGCATTTGCTACAATGAGGATTTAGGAGATATGGAGCTGTTAGAAGCTAATGAGCAACTCATTCATTCCAAGGTGATTTTTAAGATAGAGAACTTTATAATTTATGCTATCTTTATGTATGCTTTCAATATTGCATTCCAAATAAATGATATTTAGAGTTCCTTTAAAAGCATAAAAGGTTTTTCTTAAGGACCTTGGCTATTCTATAGAGATTTCAACACTACTCTCTACAGATTCGAAGCAGATGACAACCATAATTATTCAATTATAACATGGACCTCTTCGAATGCACTAGAGAGCTAGGACTCATTGATTTCATATTTAAGGGGCACAAATTTTCTTGGAGTAGTAGCAAACCTCTAGATGGTTTATTCAAAAAAAAACTAGGCAAGTGAATATAAGCTAGCTAAGGTTAGTGCTAAATCCCTTTACAAGATTAATAATTTTCTTATCAATGTTAAAGAATGTTAAGAGGCTATAGATTGAAGAATGGAAGAAGAAATGATTGGAACAAAGCAATTTGTATGTTTGCAAAAGTTAAAAGCAATAAAAAAATGAATTAAAACTTTTAAATGCTAAAAGATGTTAGAACATCAAAATGGAGATTGATAAAGTTAGGGATAAACTCTCCTCAATTCAAAACTCAATGGCAAACAAACTTGGAGACTGTAACCTGTTAAATGAGGAGAAAAAAGCTCTCAAACACTAACTGTAAGTGATTGATAACCATAAATCCCTGATCTAACAAAAAGCTAGAGTTAACTATATAAAGGAAGGAGAAAATTATTTAAAAATTTTCCTCACTGCTCTTTTAGATAGAGGAAATTACAACAAGATTTATTTTATAATGGCTGAGTCTAGTGGAATGATTTGTAAATAAGAAACATTAGAAAGGTATCAGTGAAATTCTTTAAAAGACCAGTAGGATCAGAAAGGATTATAAACACCTTGGTGCAAGTTTTAAGGAAGTTTATTCCGACCAAGATATCTGAGTTAGATGCTAACAATTTAATTGGACCTATGAATGATAGAAAAATTGAGATAATGGCATTTAAAATGAATGGAATGAAAGCATATGGACTAGATAGGCTTAATGGAAATTTCTATCTCAAAACATAAACTAAGATTCGTAAAATTGTAAAGGAAGCAATGCATGAATTCCTCAATAAGGAAGTTCTGCTAAAAGAAATCATCAAAATATAATTATGTTTAATTATCAAATCTCCTAATTTAGCTTCTTTTAGTGATTTTAGGCCAATAGCTTGTACAAACTTTCTATACAAGATTATGCAAAGTTGCTAGCTAATAGATTGAAATCAGTTTTGAACTATATAATCAGTGAAAATCAAGATGCCTTTTTGAGCAACAGATATATTGGTGATAATATCTTAATTTTGCAAGAGCTTGTGACGAGATATGCTAAGCAAAACTCTCCATAAATTTATGTTATTAGGGTAGATCTTCATAAAACATTTGATATTGTAAACTATTATTTCATTTTGCAGACATTTGAAGCTTTGAATTTCCCTCAAAAGTTTATAAATTGGATCAAAACATACGTTAACTCTCCATCTTTTAGAATTCTGATCAATGACACTCCTACTAAAATCGAGATCTAAAGGCCTTAGCCATGGGGACCCTCTTTCCCCCAACTTATTCATCATATCTAAGGAAGTTTTAAACCTCCTATAGAAAGAAAATGTGTCGGCTACCTCTAACTTCAAGTTTCACTCTAAATGTAGGGTGGTTTCTGATTGGTCTTTTCTATACTTAAAGCCAATGTTAAATTACCACAAATGCACAACATAGCTGTAGCTAATATCAGTATGTACGAGTCAAACACAGAAAGATAGTGATTACTGATAATTATCTTTCTCTTATTATCTAGCCTAAAAATTGATTTTTGATTTTAAATAAAAAATAAAACTTAATTAAAACCAAATAAAAGGCAATATTAAACACATAAATGAAAAAAAAACATTTGGAAAACAATTAATATCTAAGTAATGAATCCCTCTAAAACCCACCTTAGGAAAATTACCCTTTTATAATGCAATTATTTAATGACTATTAGACAGTGGAAATTCCTATCGTATGCTAACGTCTCTCTCAAGTATGCTAATAACTAATCCTAAGTTTATCAACCAAATTACTCAGGTTAAAGTTTATAAGATTGCTTTACCTATTTGTGAATTCCGCTTTTACGTTTGACCTTAATGTAGAGGATTTATGTCGACTTATCCCTAAGTTTGTAATCAATTCCTTTTAATTATGGTAGATTTATTCATACACAATTTTTCTCAATCTTTAAGCTATGAAATCAGATTATGAACTAATATTTTGTATTTATTAGAATGTATATTAAACACATAATTAGGCCATCAAACAATTGCATAGTTATAAGCTAATGGTAACGAAGATGGGGATACTTCATTGGATGTACAACTTGCTGAAAGAAATAAGGTCTAAAATGTAACATTAAGGGATAGATTGAAGGTGGCTAATATTATTGACAAATGAAGAGAAACAAGACTTAGGTGGTTTGGACATATTAAAAGGAGACACCTACACACTCCAGTGAGAAGGTTTGAGAAGATAGTACTCAACGATTGTAAGAGGAAAAAAGGGAGGCCTAAGAAAACTTGGGGGGAGGTAATCAAGGGTGATACGGCAATGTTGGAACTTATAGAAGACATGACCCAGAATTGAAAACTTTGGCGTGCTAGGATTCAAATAAAGGATCCTTCGTAAAGATATTATTATAATTTGTATTGTAGTCAACCTAAACTTGTAAATAGGTAGTACTTATCTCTTAAGAATTTTGCTTGATTTAGTAACTCGTATTACTATTATTATTGTCACTATTATCATCATCATTATTTCTATCATTTTTATTATTAACTTTTGGTTATGATTATTACTCTTATTCTTATTATTATACTTAGTATTATTATTATGACTATTATTATTATTATTATTATTATTATTATTATTATTAACTACGATTATCAATAGTATTACTACTACCACCACCACCACCACCATTACCACTATTACTACTATTACTATTATTACTGTTATTCTTTTTATTGTTATTATTATTATTCCTTCCACTAATATTTACATTATTATTTTTTGTTATTACTACTATTTTCTTTCTCTATTTCTCTCTCTAGCTCTCTCATTCTTTCTTCTTTTCATATGGATCAATTGGAAATAGTCTATCTATTAGTTAGGGGTAATGTTGCGTATTACTAAACCTCCCCAGACCCTGCTTAATAATTGGATTCATACTAGTTGTTGTTGTTATTAAACAAACAAATAACATAAATAAATTTCACGATTCAAAACAATAAAAAGACTTCAAAGAAAAATAGGTTAAAGGTTAATAATATGTGGCTGTAAATAATGAAAAAGGCTAAGCTCACACTTGGTTACTCCTAAAGGATAAAACTTGGTTACTCCTAAACTTAGTAATAATTAAAGAAATAGGCTAAAACAAGTTGTTAAATCTAAATTCCTTCATCATTTTAATGCTTCTAATTTAACGAATATGGTCTTAATATGCATAATAAAAGCAAGTTTTAGAATCGTTCAACCATGCATGATAACACATATGAAAGAAATAAAAGAGCTTAAATTTTTTTCACTCTTAGACTCAAAAGCTCACAAAAAATGGGTGTTATGTGTGTAAATAGTTTGCAATTTCATTCAACTTGATTATTTCAATGAATACCAAAAATATAACTTAGAAAAGCAAATTTATTCTAAGTATCATCCTTTTGCATACTAATTCTGATCAATATTTAATAATGAAATAAGGTATTGATGGACATATTTTAATTAAGTCAAGATATTAGTTAATAAAATTTAATAACCAATATTATAATAAGCTTAAAAAATAATTAAAAATCATTAACCACTTCCCCACACTTAAAGTTGTATATTTTCCCCATTATACACAATATAAATATGTATAATAAATGAGAAGGTTTAAGTTGATACTTTCCTAAATATGAACATTTTTTTATATAGATCCATCTAATAGTAGACTACATCCTTGTAAAATATAAAGAAAAATGGATAAAAACAACATAAAGAAATAAAAATAACAATAACGAAAAGAACTAAGACACATGAAAATAAAATAACGTAAAATATATCATGATTCATAGGTTGCCTCCCATGTAATGCTTGTTTAACGTCAGTAGCTCAATGTACCCTACTTATAGGTCACATGTAATCATTGGTGGCTTGCTTCCAACAGTTTCTCCATAAGGTAGTTTAGTAGCCTGTAAGTAAGTCACATGTTTCAAAAAAATCATAAGGGCATAATTGATTATATTAATAACAATAATGGACTCCATCAATGCTCTTTTTAATGACAACTTATTAAAAACTTAAGGAATAACAAAACTCCTTGAATCATTAGTTAACTTAGGTAGTTTGTCATGGAGGAAGTGGGAACCCTATATATTTAAGGTAACGATAAAAGCATCTGCCAATTCTTTCTCAGCCACCTTTGTCCACCCTTCTTCTTCTTCTTCCTAGACAAAGGTTTCTAGCTTATCTTCTTCAATTACCTTTTGCCACTTCTTTGCTTCCTCTTTTTGGATGGAGGTTTCTTTATCTTCTTCCGGAAGCTCCTCTTATAATGTCGCTCCATTCTTAAAGCCAACTCTTTTCTTTACTCCACTGCACTGATAAGCTCAAATAATATTCTTTGTTATTTTCACGATCAGTGATTAAAATATTTCTTTGACTTCACGTTGATTAGCTTTCTTTTTGGCTAAGAATTCCATTAT
>JANQBM010379781.1:0-17340 GCA_025594535.1 Erythroxylum domingense
GACTTTTGCTAAGTGTTTAGTGAAGTGTTAAGTGATGTGACACGCCACCCTCGCGGGGCACGAATTCGGGTATCATTGTCGATATCGGGTTCGGGTCCGGCGGAAGTTGGGGTGTTACATCCGAGACCTGGGTGCTAACATTGTTTGGTACCAAAGAATGAGTTAGACTCCGAAAACAAGGTCTAACATTGTTTGGTATCAGAGAACGAGTTAGACTCAGAAAACGAGGTCTAACACTATATGGTATTAGAGTTTTAGGTTTTTCCTAGGCTTAGAATGCATAGGGGTATGAATTGCTATGATGTGTGATAAATTGTTGCATTGTTGAATTGATTGATTGAATTGAGTGACATGCATGTCATGCATACATGTAGGAAATAAAATTAAAATGAAGTGTAAGCTAAACAATTATTGTTTTAATTGAATGAGTAAGATGCCACCTCATAGAAGAACACGAGGAGTTTTGCAAGGATCAATTGTACCTGACTCTCTGCCAAAAGAGGAGAGTACTGATGAATTTGTAGCCCCAGGTAATGATGAGGCTTCTGTAGGGCAGGTTAGTGAGCCGTCTCGATTACAGATGCATGAGTCTCCTCTTTCACAGAAGCAAGTGCCTACTCCCTTAGATCTGAGGTTATTCTAAGCCTTTGCTCAGGCTTTTGTCCAGGCCATAGGCTAGATCTAGCAGACTTCTGCTCCGGCCCCAGCTAAGAAAGGAAAGCAGTTTAAAACGCTGAGGAAGTATAGAGCAATGGACTTTTATAGGACCACTGATCCAGAAGAAGCTGAAACATGGTTGAGGAAGACAGAAAGGGTGTTGGAGTAAATGGACTGAGGATGATGAAAAAGTCAAATATGTTGCAAGCTTGCTACAAGGAAATGCTCTATGTTGGTGGAAAAGTATGCCAGGGAGTCAGATGAAACCGCTAGTATTGACATGGAAAAAATTCCTAACTGTTTATAAGAAGAAGTATTTGTCTGAGGTATGTTCAACAGAAGCAGAGGGAATTTTTTATTCTCACCCAGAGGGAGATGACAGTGAGTGAATATGAGCACATATTTAATCAACTATCCTGATATGCAGCTGAGATGATGACGAGTAAGGTGGCTGAGTGTCGTAGGTTTGAATCAGGATTGCATTTAGCCATCAGGAAAAAAGTGGTGGCACAGAATTTCGGTGATTTTCAATAGCTGGTTGAAGCAACATTAAGGGTTGAGAATGTGGAGAACATAAAGAACGCTGTGAACAGAAAGAGGAAAGGGAGAGAATAGTTCAAGAGGGTATGTGGTACTCCTATGTCATAGAGGAGTGCCAGGACTTTCCCTGTGCACTCTGAGGAGAGGAGCAGTGGTGCAAACGGGTCTAGACAGATGAGGACCGTTTCTCATCAAGCCTCAATAGTGGGAGGCAGTAGAAGGGGAGAAGGGGATAAGCCACCCATTCCCAAGTGTGAGCATTGTGGTAAATTCCATAAGGGGGAGTGTTATAGATTGACTGGAGCTTGTTTTAACTGTAGGGAAAAAGGGCACATGGCTAGGGAGTGCTCACAGTATGGAAGATAGGAGAGAACTCAAATGCAAGCTTCAAAAAGGGCTAAGACTGTGGGACACAAGGCTACAACTGAAATGGCAAGTTCTGAGGTAGTTAAAACAGTGAATCCTCCAAGAAGACCAAGGGGTAAGCACCAGCTAGAGTGTTTGCAATGACAATGGAGGATATAGAGACAGCTCCAGAGATTGTGACTAGTATGGTTAAATTATTTGATGATGATATTATTGTTTTGATTGATCTGGGGTCTACCCATTCATTTTTTTCATCAAGTAGAATTGTGCATAGTAGAAATTTGAATCCATTTGATGGTCCTTTGATGGTTAGTACTCTAATCGGCCAGTATATTATTATTAATCAAGTCTATAGAGATTGTGAAGTATTGGTGGGGAACACTTAGTGGTGAATCTAATTCCATTAAAGATGCAAGAATTAGATGTGATACTGGGTATGGATACGTTAGAAAAGTATAACACCCATCTGGATTGCAAACAGAAGACAGTAGAGTTCAAATTGGATGAAGGTAGAATTGTAGTGTTTATGGGAGACAAGAAAGCAAACCCTCTTAGAATTGTTTCAGCTCTGATAGCAGAGAAGATGATAAGGAAAGGGTTTGAAGCATTTCTGGCCTATGTGGTAGACACGAAGGTAGATAGAGGAAAGTTAGAAGATAATCCTATGGTCATGGAATTCTCGGATGTTTTTCCTGAGGAATTACCAAGACTACCACCCCTAGGAAAATTGAGTTTCCCATTGAGCTTCTTCCGGGTACTGCATCAATATCAATTCCACCTTATAGAATGGCTCCGAAGGAATTGAAGGAGATTAAAGAGCAATTGGAAGAGTTGTTGGAGAAGGGGTACATTAAGCCTAGCTCTTCGCCTTGGGGAGCTCTGATCCTTTTTGTGAAGAAGAAAGATGGATCATTAAGAATGTGTGTGGACTACCGGAAGCTCAATTATGTCACTATCAAGAATAGATATCCGTTTCCTCGCATAAATGATTTGTTTGACGAATTGCAAGGGGAAAGGGTCTTTTCTAAGATAGATTTGAGATCAGGTTAGCACTAGTTGAGGATAAAGGAGTCTGATATGTCAAAGACTGTTTTTAAAACACGATATGGGCATTTTGACTTCTTAGTTATGCCCTTTGGATTAACAAATGCCCCTGTAGCCTTCATGGATTTAATGAATAGAGTCTTCAAGCCTTTTTTAGACCGATTTGTCATAATCTTTATTGATGATATATTGGTTTATTCCAAGAGTGACAAGGAGCATGAGGTACATTTGAGGACTACCTTGAAGACATTGAGGAAGGAAGAGTTATATGCCAAATTCGATAAATGTGAATTTTGGCTGAAGAAAGTGACATTTCTTAGACACGTGATTTCAGAGCAAGGAATACATGTGGATCCGAGAAAGATAGAAGCTATAGTCAACTAGGGAGCTCCTAAGAACATAGCAAAAGTCAGGAGTTTCTTAGGCTTAGTCGGGTATTATAGAAAATTTGTAGAGAGCTTTTCTATGATAGGAACTCCACTTGCCAAATTGACAAGGAAGAATCAGAAGTTTGTGTGGACAGATGAGCGCAAGAATAATTTTTTGAGGAATTAAAGAATAGGCTCACAACTGCACCAAATTTGACTTTGCCTTCCAGTAGTGATGGGTATATAGTATATAGTGATGCCTCAAGGAAGGGATTAGGGTGTGTGTTGATGCAAGGAGATAAAGTGATTGCCTATACTTCTAGGCAATTGAAACCTTATGAGATGAATTATCCTACGCATGACTTAGAGTTAGCTGCTATAATCTTTGCATTGAAAATATGGAGATACTATTTATATGAAGTCACCACCAAGGTGTTTACAGACCACAAGAGTCTTAAATATCTGATGAGGCAGAAAGAGTTGAATTTAAGACAGAGAAGACGGTTAGAGCTACTAAAGGATTATGACTTGATGATAGAATATCATCCAAGGAAAGCTAATGTAGTGGCGGATGCACTGATTAGGAAATCAACTATGGCACATGTGGAGACGATATATCTTCCTTTGTTAAAGGAATTAGTCAAACTCAGGGTGACATTAAGATAAGATGAATCTAGTTGTGTATTGGCTACTTTTAGAGTAAAGCCAGTGTTGAATGAGAAGATTAAGGAACTGCAGAAGCAAGACAAGTATTTGAACAAGCTTAGAGAAGAGATTAAAAATGGTAAACCTTCTAAAATAGAGGTGAGGGAAGATGGATTGATGGTGGTAGGTAACAGACTATGTATTCCTCATATGCAAGAGCTGAAAGATGAGATTCTTGATGAGGCACACAATGCACCTTATGTAATGTACCCAGGAAGTACGGGAATGTATGGAGATTTAAAAGAACACTTTTGGTGGAGAGGAATGAAGAAAGATGTTGTAGAGTATGTTAAAAGATGATTAGTATGTCTGCAAGTTAAAGCAGAACATCAAGCACCTATCGGTAACCTTAAACCTTTGTTGATCCCTAAATGGAAATAGGAGAAGATTATGATGGATTTCTTGATGGGATTGCCAAGAACTAGTAGGAAGCATGATGCAATATGGGTGATTGTTGATAGGCTAACTAAGTCAGTACATTTCTTGCCAATTAAACAGACGAATTCTTTTAATTCTTTGTTCTACAAATATATAGATGAGATAATCAGGCTTCACAGGATTTCGAGTTTTATAGTCTCGGATAGAGATCCCAGGTTCACCTCTAGATTTTGGGAAAGCTTATAGGAGGCTTTAGGAACTAAGTTGCACTTTAGTATAGCTTTCCATCCACAGACTGATAGACAATCGGAGAGAATAATCCGGACTTTGTAGGCAATGTTGAGAGCTTGTGTTATGGATTTCAAAGGCTCATGGGATGATGAATTCCTCTATAATAATTCCTATCACTCAAGAATCCAAATGGCATCTTATGAAGCTTTGTATGGTAGGAGGTGTAGAACTCCTATTTGTTAGGATAAGGAAGGTAAAAGGAGGTTTTTAGGACCTGAATTGGTGCAAGTCACAGTTGATAAGATTAAATTGGTGAAAGAGAGACTTAAAGCAGCTCAAGATAGGATGAAAAGTTATATGGATGCACATAGAAGGGAGATGGAATTTGAAGTTGGAGACAAAGTGTTTCTTAGAGCTTCTCCATAGAAAGGGGTTTTGAGGTTTGGTAAGAAGGGCAAGCTTAGTCCAAGATACATAGGCCCTTCTGATATCATTGAGAAGATTGGGCCATTATCCTATAAGTTAGCCTTGCCACCGGAATTGTCTAAGATTCACAATGCCTTCCATGTCTCAATGTTAAGAAAATACCGATCAGATCTTTCACACATAGTCCAACCTTCAGAGATTCAGTTAAGAGATGATTTGACGTATGAGGAGCAACCAGAAGAAATTATAGATTCGAAGGAAAAGGTATTGAGAAACAAGACTGTGAAGTTGGTTAAAGTCTTATGGAATAACCATTTCATGGAAGAGGCATCATGGGAGCCTTTGGAAGCAATGAAGGAGAAGTATCCACATCTCTTCTTGGACTTAGGTAAGAATTTCGAGGAAGAAATTCTTTTTGGGGGGGAGAATTGTTAGACACCAAAAATTTCTTTTATTTTTATTTATTTAGTTATTTATTCATTGATTTATTTTATTTATTTTCTTAGAATTTAGTCATTAATTTAGAAAGCATGAATAGAAATTAGGGTTATTAATTAGAGACGTTGGGATTAAATTGGTGTATTAGACATAAGGGACAAAAGAACGGTAAAATAGGAAGAATAAGACAAATGAAGGGCATAATTGGGAGACCAAGGATAAATTTGTCTTAAAAATTTAGAGGAAGAGAAGAGAGAGTCATAGGAAAGAAAGAAAGAAGAAAACGTGGAGAAGAAAGAAAGGAGAAAAATCATGGAGAATGAGAAAGAAGAATAGAGAAAAGAAAACAAGCTTGTTAAGGTAAGTTTCATCATTTCTTCTTGCTTTGTTAGAAAGACAAGAGAGATTAGAAGTAGAGAAATGGGTTGGTGTTTGAAGAAAGAAGAGAAGAAGAGAACCTATGTGATTTTCATGGATTTCTAAACTAGGTTTTTGTTTTCTAACCTAAATAAGCTATGGGTAAGTTAAGTCTAGGTTAGGTTTTATTACTTTTTATTTTTAAAGCTTTATGAATTTCTCTTTGTATCTTGGATTGAATGGAAAAATGTGTTTGTTATAGGAAGCCCTATCTAAGAGCAAGAGGAAAGACAATCTTGAGCTTAGATTTTCAAGCAATTAGGTGGGTAATATATTCATAGTTATTGTGTAATTGGGCAAATTCTTGCCTATATGTGTATATGTTGATTTTGCTTGCATTTGAGTTTCTTGAGATTGAAATTGTTGTGAATTTTTGAAAATGCATGATGAATTACGATTATGTTATGCCTTGAAAAAGGTTGTGATATTTGTTTAAAAGAAAAGAAGAAAGAAGTAAAAGAAGCATGAGATTATGGATTTGTGATTGACTGTATTTGAGCATAAAATCTGTTTATGATTATGCAAGAGAGGCCATTTCGTTAGTCACGTGCACATTGACCTATAGCCTTCTCCCGATTGCTCGCTTGAGGCCACGAGATCCTAAGAAATCGGACTCATTTTGTTCACGGCAGAAACTTCGGTTTCTCAGTTTCGTTCCACGGAACTCTCAAGTCATTTGTTTGTGCATTGCATCTTTGAATTGTCAAGGATGATGCATTTGAATGTTATGTTTAATGGCTAAATTCTATGTTATGTGTTATGAGTTTTGAGCTACATTAATAAATGATTGAATTGCTAGAATATATTGAGAATGCTTGAATTGATAGCTATACATGTACATATGGTTGAATAGTATCTGATTGTCGATGGCTATAAATTTATTAGCCACTGAGCCGTGTAGCTCAACCCATTCTTTTCCCTCCTCAAGTGTAAAACGAGAAAGTTAACAATCCTTGCAAGGCATCAAGAACTCCAAGATAGTTAGAGACTTTTGTACTAAGTTAGTGAACATTTTGGATAGCTTTATAGGCATATCGAACATGAGCATCCATTTGTGTTTTGTATTAAGTTATTGATTTCATTGTTGATATGTAACTAAAGCTATGTATGAATTTCATTTGATTCAGTGGTGAGATTAAGAACTGAAGAAGTTTCTTTTGTACATGTTCATTTCTATCTTCTTGTTGAATTGTAAACGGTTGTGATAATTGTATGCATATATATTAAGTAGTGTTGGATGTCTGAGGACTGTGTTGCTGTTTCGGAGGTTTCGCCACAGCGAATCCAGAAGTTGACCGCGACGAACCTTTCCTGAGAACTGCTCTCGCTTAAATCTGGAAACTTAACCGCGGTAGAGTTCGACTTTCACCGTGATGCATTTCTCCCAAAGGGTTGGTTTGTTTGACCTTGGAACTTCGCAGCGGCAAAGCCAGACTTTGGCCACGGTGAATTTTTCCAGACAAGTCTTCCACTTAACCTTCAGTGTTTCCCGCGGCAAAGCCACAAGGGTTAGCCGTGGAGAACTTTTTCAGAGAAGTATTCCGCTTGACCTTTAAATGTCTCACCGTGGGGAAGCCAATAGTTGGTCACGACAAACTTTTCCTGAGGGGTCTCTGTACCCAATTCTCTCGTTAAGTAGCTTTGTAATAAGTTCCGAGACTCGGGCGCTAACATTTTTTAGTATTAAAGAACGAGTTAGACTCTAGAAACGGGGTCTAACATTGTTTAGTATCAGAGAATGAGTTAGACTCTGGAAACGGGGTCTAACAATATGGTACAAAAGAGTTTTAAAGAGATAAATGATATGAGATATGATCATATATCAAACCGTGTCCTATATTGTGTTCGCATCAGGTAAAATGTATAAAAGGTGATAAAACTTAATAATAATTTTCACTTTCTTTTATTGGAATCTTTTTCTTTCATTAAGATTAACATTCACCTAACGAAGGAGAGCCCAAGTATACATCCATGTTTCAAAAGAGAGGGAGATGGAAAGTCATTTTGAAGAAGCAATTATCAATAAATGTGTAAGATTTTCATTAGAGGATACTGATACGTGTCATTAGGCGTATAAAATTAAATCCTTATTTACTTTCAATTTATTAAATGAAGTACCGTATAATAAATAATAGTCGATCCCACGAGGAAAGTTAATTTACTAAATTAGTTTACTAATTATAATTCTTTTAAAACAATCCAAATTTAACGTTGATGCATATAATTATGTTAAAGCACATAACTTTATATACTTCAATTAATAAAATCATAATTTGATTGAAGCAATGGATATCATATCATGTCATGGACTGTCAAATGTAAACAAATAGAACATTACAATGGGTAATGAAAAAAGAAAAGTTAAGGCATAACATTGCCTTACTGTTCCTATGTCTGAATAAAACATTAAAGATAGAAGACGACATTTGTTTAGCTTATTTAGTGAGATGATGGGACCTGATCCTTATACACTGTGGAACTTATAGCATATTTATATTGTTATTATTGAATGATGCATTAAGAATGTTCTTAGGGTTATATAGACCTCATTTTCACTTCGATCTATAACTACAAACATGAAGATCTATTGCTTTTCTTTTTCTCTTTTTCTTTTCTTAAACACTAGAGACGATATTAAAAATACATAACAAAGATCACATAAACAAAAGTAAAGACTTGGGACCGATTGGATGAATTTTCTAGCAAACTATAAAGATAAAAAAAATCAAAACCAGAATAATAACGAAGCCTATGAAGTTAATTAACTATATATATTAAGAAAAATAATTTGGGCGGGGGTTGTTTGGTCTAATGTTCTATTCAAAATTAAAAATTAAAGAATTAAAATATAAATTTAACCTAATATGTACAAGTGAACAAGCAAGTTCTAAATATTAATTTAGTCATGCAATTCGATATATCAGAGATATTTAACAAACTAATTGTAGAGAACCAACTAGTTAGTTTCAACTTATTCTTTTTTACTATTAGAAATTGAACCAGCTCAATAGGTCAAGCATGAAGAAATGCAACCAATAACCAAAAGGTGACGTCAAAATCCCAAAAATTCCATAGATGTTAAATTCACTTAGTAATTAATTAAAAAAATAATATCCCAAATAATCAAAACATTTCTAAAATAAAATTTAACAATTAATCATAACTAAGCTTGGAAATTCATAAACAAGGAGAAATAAGGATTAGGGAAACTCATTGAGGGGCTACACTTTCAGAAATTGGACCAGCCTTTTTTCAGTCTGAAAATCCCTTCACCAACTTTGAACTAGCTCAAAATAGGTAGGAATAGGTTAGCTATCACTCCAATCACTCCTTGGAATAACTCCTTGCTTGACTAGCCTTGGAAGAGTGTCACACCTCTTGGAAACTCCCTTCTTTGTGACTACTTACTCGATGATTTTCTCCTCCCCACTTCTTCATTTTTATAAGTTCACAAAAGTCTTCCATGGCCATATGTTATTGAATCGATGATAGGCTTTACTTATCTTATTTTCATTTTAAATGGGTTTGAAGATAATGTCCATTTTTTCCAGGTACTTACCCTGTTTTGTTTTTTTCTGCTATGTTTCTTCTTTATTTCTACTTCTGTTGTGTCGTGTTACTACTGACTTCACCTAATGGTGCATTTTTTCTGGCTGTTTGCTTCTGTTGCACTATTATTTTGCTTTTGGTGGTTTTGGTTAGCCTCTCATCTACTGGATTGTTGTTTTGGGCTGCTGTTGTTTGTTGGCATTTTATTCCTCTATGTTTGCGTTTTGTGCTGGTTGCTTTTTATTCTTGTGATGTTGTCATTTTGCTCTTGTCTAGTTTTCTCTTTGACTGTCGTTTTCTTCTCCATGTGCATATGTTTTAGATTGTTCTATTGTGTCGTTTTATTGGTTCTTCTCCTAGCTGCTGTGATTTTAATTTTCTTCTTTAAGCTCCATCAAGCCTAAAAAAATATTTAATATGATTTTATCTCTTTTTAGATAAAATATGAAACTAAGCGACTTGAGTTATTAATAATAAAATGCAACTATTTTTGCCCAAATGTGCTATGTAAATGATTTAAGACAATGTAAAATAAAGGTGTAAAATGTGCTATAATTTTTACTTACCAAATTCCCCACACTTAGCTTTTGGTTGTCCTCTATCAAACTAGCACTATAATGAAAAATATGAATTTAATTTACCACCATACCTCATATAGAATAAATTAAATTAAGAAAAACTAAACAATAAATATAAAAATTTATTTACGAAAATCATAATGTTTTAGCATATTTGCAATTGATTTAATCATCAACATAACATATTTTAAAACATCTTCAAAATTTTAATTTTGACCTAACATTTTAGAGACATTCACACCTGATCTTAATAACGTTAGTCTATAGGCAATGTCGGTGTATTAATTCTATGTACAAAACATCTTGGTTTAACTTGAATTATTATTTTTTTAAACTAGCTCCTAACATAATAGCCATACTACCCTTTATGCTTGGTTCATTTTCCCACCTTGTGAAGGGAGGGAAAAGAGTCAAGTGAAGTAATCTTTTATCCCTTGTTTATTCTTATTTTTCATTTAATTTTTGATAAGACTTATTGAGCATATTATTAAGAGGAATCTAATTTTAAAGTATAAAAATGTAGTAAAATGAGAATATTCAATCTCTCATTTTTAAATGATCAATTAATGTTTTATAGAGCTAATGCTTGTCTAGTTTAGGTGCTAATGGACTCTATCAACTAGTTTAGTAATTTGTTAATTAGAACTAGAGCTACTTGATGGTCTTTATTAATGCTACTTCTTAAAGATAGAAGTTATCCTCCTTAAAAATGTTAAGGAGAAAAATCACCCCTTTTCCTTATTTAGAAGTCCCTATTACCACTAGTAGACTAAGTTACAAGGATTATCAAGATCTGTGTGAGATGGTTGAAAGAAACATAAATCTTTGGTGTAATAAATGGCTAATATACGCTAGAAGAGTGTAGTTAATCAAATCTATACTAAATAATCTCTTTGTATACTAGATATCCCACATAGTTTTGCCTTTGAAAATTGTAAATGATATATAAAAAATGTTGAGAAGCTTTCTTTTGATAGGAGATGCTTACAAAAAACCAATGCCAAGGTTAAATTAAGTGTAATTAAGAAGACAAAAGAGTAATATGATTTAGTCATATTACCAGGGCAAATCAACAATAAGGTATTACTAGCCAAAAAGATTTAGAGACTACTTACAAATAAAAAGAAACTCTAGGTAAAATGGTTACATTCATATTACTTATAGAACCAAAGTTTTAAAAAAGTAAAGAAAAAATTAGAAACATTATGGACCATGAACCATATGCTCAGTTTAAAGAGTAAACTCTACTGGGAGAGAAAGTACAAGATAGGGAATATAGAGAATTCATGATTTTTATTTGATAAATAGGGTGAAAAGGTTCCTCTTGATTTTTTTTTCTAAATGTTTTCACCTAAGGTACATTATTAATTCTAAAGGTAGAGTGAATGAGCTTACAAGGCAATGATTAACATATAAGGCTATAAGGCTTCATTAGCATTTAAGAAAATATTCCTAATTATAACCTTTACTAAAAATTTAAAATAGGATAAGTTGGATTAGATATACATTATTTCGGTTTAATAAAAAATCATGTCACTAATTTTTAGAGACTTATCAATTAAAATACAATTAAGAAACTTAGTATGGTTTAAACATGACTCTCCAAAGAATGCTTTCATTTTATGACTTGATATAACAAACAAGTTAAGCACACTTGATAGAGTTAAGAGCTCTTAAATCATAAGCTCCAACTACATTCTTTTCCATAGTCAGAACAAAAATAAGAACCATCTATGTTTTCAATGGAGATACTCGAAGGAATCATGGATAAGAATATAAAATTTGTAGTGAGCAGGATTAGGAAAATATAGTGGTATCGACCTCTAAAAGGCAATAATTTGAAGTAAAGGATTACCGCCTAATCAAGATGGCATTGAGCTTAGGATTATATGCCATAAAGAGAAAGAAATGAAAGAAACTTCAAGCATAAGTGTCAGGATTTACAAAACCTTCATCTAAGTACATTGTCCTAGATAAAAGAAAACATAAATAACCAATTTTAAATAGATCTAAGTTACAATAGGCATGCAAGAAGATGAATTATAGGGAGCATATAAACCAAATAAAAACAATAGACTAAAGGAATGAAAGAATAACTAGTAAGTTAATAACATAAGCAAAAAAGAGAGCAGAAATAGCAAACTTAATACAGAAACTAGTGAGATAAATCAAGAATGCTTAAACAGACTGATTGAGTTTAAAATGAAAAAAAAGGAGAAATTTTGATAAGATAAAGCAGGACATAATAATATATGACTAAGAAGAAAATGCTTGCTTTATTCAAAATTTGAAGAAAATGCTTGCTTTATTCAAAATTTGAGGTTACATAAAATATTATACTTAATGTTAGGATAGCTCTATTGAGCTACTTTTCTTGTAGCCCTCAAGTTGTACTCCTTATAGAGCTCATTCATCAATACATCTTTCTTTTAACTTAAAATAACCTTTTAAGATAGCAAGCTAACAATCAAATCTGGCTTCTCTCTTAAGAATATAGGCAAAAAAATAAAGAACATGCATGTTTTCTCCTTTGCTAACCTTTATAAAAGATTGACCTAAATTAATGATTGAGATTGAGTTATGATTTTTCTCCCTAAAGGTAGAGAAAATGTCTATTTATGATGAGGGATAATTGTATTCCATGTGAAAATAGTCTAAGAATCTTAAAACTTAAGCAATTTTAGTTTTTCTTAAGAATTCTTACAGAAGGAAACAAATGGATGATTGAAGGATGATGTTTCTCTTATGACTGTCTCCAATAGGCCTTTAGGGATTTATTAGTTAATGTTTAAGCAATGATTTTTAATTATGTTAGCATAATTGTTGTAGACCTTTGTTAACATGTTTAAATGATTAAAGGATGTTCCTCAAGTTACTTGAAGGTTATCCAAATTATGCAAACATCCCTATAGACAAACACTAAAATTTTATTTCAATCTAAGTTTTAATAAGAAACTAGGAATTAATGACACACCCTAATAAGTGTATTGAATGGACCTAATTTACTGAACATGAGCCATCACCCTTTCTTAAAAATATATCCTTTAGGACTATTTAAGAGGTTGAATTATCTAAAAAGGTTAAGTTTAATATAGGATTCACCACATACAAAGAAAACTTCCTAATCAAAGTCAAACTAAGATTTCTAGTAGAAATTAAATCTAAAGGTAATTAAAGTATAATTTTGATTTTTTAAGGGTTTATTATAAAAGGGACATAACTCAAGGTAAGTTATCATAAATACTATCACTAAATCAATGATATATTTTTCTGCATAATTAACACCCATTAGTTTTCACTAGTTAAATTATCCAAGTGTCTCCTTTGGGAACACATATAAAACTAAATATTTATTTTTGCAAATGTATAAACTTTCGATAAGCATGATGGACATATTCCACATTCAATCTATATTATAAATGATAGGTGATATTAGCCAATGTAATAGTAGGTGGTAGCAGTTTTTATGCTTTTGTACTTGTCTGTTTTATGTTATGAACGCAAGAAACAAAAAAAGATGTTCATGCTTTGATTTTTCTATAAATATTGAATATAAATAATGTAAGGCTCCAATTTATACCTTAGAAGCATTATAGCATGTATATGGTGTATTAAGAAGTGAACATAAATAATTAAGTGAACCTAAGCATAATAAGAGATATAATGGTAACTAATTTAAAAGGTAGGGGTAAATTAGTAATCTGTTCATTTCGGCATGGACATGCATAATGATATGTGAAATATGGACCAGAATGAAATTAATTGATAACTTTATATGTCAATGTGGAAATTAAAGGAAGAAGAAGGACTAAAGATGCAATTTTGCCAAAAATCAACATATGGTCTTATAGGATTCAAACATGTGTCTAAGACTAGAAAATTCTTGAAAAGGAGAGGAGAAGAGAGGGGAGAGAGATGTGTATGTAGAGTTTTAACTCCAAAATTTTCTCCTCTCATCTCCTCTCTATTCCATCTCCTTAACTACATCATTTTGCATAAAAGAATTAAGCTAATCCTAAGTGAAAATCAAGGTAAAAGTTAGTGACTTTCTTCTCATCTTCATCTTTTTTTACTTTGCTCAGGAAGAGCTGGAATTGGGATTGATATATGTATTTGTTGTGCTTCTATTTGGTGAATCAATCAAAGCTAAAGGAGAAGAGAAGAAAGCATATTAGAAGAAGAGCTAATTGACAACTTTTAAGGTTTGGGACTAAACTTAGTTAATTTCTGTATGTGTACATATTTGAACATGTAAAAGGATTTATTTAGACATGGAATGGTTTCTGGAATGATTTCTTAGTGTTACTTTTCATGAATTGGTTGAATATGACAAGAGAGAGTCACGTTTAGTGAAATTCTGTCTTAGGTTCTTGATTCACTTGAATTAGTCCCATTGTTTTCACCATAACTCAACCTATAGACCTCAAAATTAGGTCATTCTAATTGTAAATGGAACCTAAGAGATAGAAATAAAATCAATAGAATAGATTTAGACCTAATTCTGGCTTTATTATATTGGAAATTAAGATCAAAATTGTTGATTAGATGTTGCCTTTGTATTGGAGCATCTTTTCATGTGCGGTGTTTATCTCATGAATTAGAAATCCAAATGGCTTGATCTTTAATGATATAGAAATTAAAGACACAGGGGAACAAATGTTTAGAAGATATAAAAGCCTAAATTGAATGTTGTTTATATGGAAATTTCGGAACAACTAGAGATTATGGTGTAATTTACTTCTGGAATGTTTTGGTTGCCTAATTTTAGACCCACCTTGTGCTTAACCCAATTTGCACTATTTTAAGTTTTTCGTTTCATTTTTTTTCCCCAAATCATATCGGAACCTTTTTGAATGTTTATGTAACTTTGCAAACACATAGAAATAAATCAAATGTGACTTACTATATGTGAATTGGGTGATTAAACATTGAAACTTAAGATTGAACATAATTCATGCTAACCAAAATTTACATATACATAGATAGTTTATGTGTATATTTATTGCTTATACATGTGTATTATGACTATACAAATTCACATACTAATTTTGTGAAGATAGTTAAGTACAATTTAACATGTTTTATATTTAAATGAGGTATAGGAATTTATATACTGGATTTATGTAAATGTACCTCAAGAAACACAACTGAATAAAACATATACAAAACAAATCATACGAGTACTTGTGATTTGAATACTATCCTAATAGTGATAAGTTATAACTTGCATGTATGAACTTAAAAACAGATTTTATGATTTCAAATGAATATGATATGATTTTTCAATATATTAATTATAAAATTGGTAAATGATTAAAGGAAAATGTTACAGTGCCTGCTTCATTGACTTGATGGATAGATAGGAATGCCTATAGGGTTATAATGTAGCTAATACAGTTTGACACTAGTGGTTTCTTCATTTTTGAGACTATAGTGTCTCTACAATTCGATATCTTTGGATATCTATATTTTTATACCTTCTGGTATCTATATTTTGATGCCTTTGTGTAGCCACAGTTTGATATCTTGGGATATCCACAACTTCCATTATCTAAACCCACAAAAACGTGCAGGCTTAACACAAAAAGGAAATTTAAAAGTCATAAATAAAAGATACAGCATGACATCATGAATAATTCATATTGATGAGATTTTAATATCAATGGCTTATAAATATGCATTTTTAGTATATGGATAAAATATTGAAGCATATTTGCATTATATACTTTGCTTACGTAGGCCATCATTGTTTATATAAGTTTATGATATTCATGAATGTGTGTATGTTTGACAAATGACTGTTGTGAGTGATCATCCAAACTAAATGTTTCCCCACCAAGCTTTCAAGCTTAGTGCAGATGTTAATCTGTTAGGTCAAAGTAATTGGAGTGAGGCACAAGGAACATTTTTAGGGATTGAAGCCAATTATTAGAAGTAATGTAACAGCCCTTACACAGAACCTACAACCACCCACACATATAACGCCCCAATTCCTGCACATACATTCATGGAATACAATTATATTTAATGCTATACATATACATATTACAAAATTTCATGTCACTTAGCATTATCATTGAAGAGTAGTATTACATTTTTACATTTGTATGATAATCCAAAAGAAACATTACAATTTCCTTCACTATAAAAGAACCATCATCTTTAACCAAAAGATACATTCCAAAAGTGCATTTACTTCTAATGTTTGGCCTTGGTCCCTACAGATGTTCCCTGTGCCTCACTCCTATTACTTGGACCTACAAAAATTAACACCCGTGCTAAGCTTGAAAGCTTAGTAGGGAAACACTTAGTTTAGATGATCATTCACAGCGGTCATCCATCAATCATACACAGATTCATAAATATCATAAACTAATTTAAACAATGATGGCATACTTAAGCAAAGTATATAATTAAAATATGCTTTAATATATTATCCATATACGAAATGCATATTTATAATCCAAATATTGATATTCAAATCTCATCAATACAAATTATTTATAATGTCATGTTCTATCTCTTATTTATGACTATTAAATTTCCTTTTTATGTTAAGCCTACACATTCCTGTGGGTGTGAAAAACGAGAGTTGTGGATATCCAAAGATATCAAACTATGGATACCTGAAGACGTCAAACTATAGATAACCGGATGTATCAAACTATTAATACTCGAAGGTATTGCACTGTGGATACTTGAAGGTATCGAACTATGTATACACAAAGGTATCGAACTGTAAAGACACTATAGTCTCGAAATAAACACATCAGTGGTATAAAATTGTAGCAGCTGCACTATAATCCTATAAGTATGCCTATGTATCCATCACCAAGACTATGAAGCAGGCACTGTAACATTTTCCTTTAATCATTTACCAATTTCATGATTAATATATTGAAAAATCATATCATATTCATTTGAAATCATAAAATTTATTTTTAAGTTCATACATACAAGTCATAACTTATCACCATTAGGATAGTATTCAAATCACAAGTATTAGAATGATTTTTATATATGTTTGGTTCAATTGTGTTTCTCAGGGTACATTTACATAATTCCAGTATATAAATTACTATACCTCATTTAAATATAAAACATGTTAAATTGTACTTAATTATCTTCACAAAATTAGTATGTGAATTTGTATAGTCATAATACACATGTATAAGCAATAAATATGCACATAAACTATCTATGTACATTTAAAATTTCTTTAGCATGCATTATGTTCAATCTTAAGTTTCAATGTTTAGTCACCCAATTCACATATGGTAAGTCATATTCGATTTATTTTTATGTGTTTGCAAAGTTACATAAACATTAAAAAAGGTTTCGATACAATTCGGGAAAAAAACGGAAGTGAAAAACTCAAAATAGTGCAAATTGGGTTAAGCACAAGGTGGGTTTAAAATTGGGCAACCAAAACATTCCAGAAGTAAATTACACCATAATCTCTAGTTGTTCTGAAATTTCCATATAGACAACCTTCAATTTAGGCTTTTATATCTTCTAAACATTTGTTCCCTTGTATCTCTAATTTCTATATCATCAAAGATCAAGCCATTTGGACTTCTAAGTCATGAGATAAACACCATACATGAAAAGCTGTTCCAATACAAAGGCAGCATTTGATCATC